>JAOEHQ010047876.1:0-10540 GCA_025447715.1 Asclepias incarnata | reverse complement strand
GTTAACAGGATTGCTATAGTTATGTTGGAGTGCGGAATCCTCCAAGATAACCTTTCGATATTACTAACGAATTGTTACGAATAGCTTTTATGATTGATCACAAGATATAAACAACCCTAAAGCAATAAAGGTATTATGCAGAGAATATGAACATGTGTGTGTGTGAACATAATAAGTGATTAACCTAAATACGTATTAGGTTTTAGTATATATAGTGACCATGCACGAAGTCCGTATGGGACAAGCCCAGACGAGGTTCGTATGGGCTTTAGGTTAAGCCCATTGGGCCTTGTATGTGAAACGGCCTTCGTATGTAATTAGTAACTCAAACGAACTTCGTATCATGTCTTGTCATACGAACTTCGTATGATGAAGTTCGTATCATGTAGTTCGTGTGAGCTTGGTTCGTTTCTAGTACTTGGCATATTTCCCAAATACATATCATGTACCAATCATTAGATATAAGCAACACAAAGAATAACTAACTTTCAAAACACAGTGTTAATATCTAATGTATATTACAGACTCGATAATATGAAAGTCAAATATATCTAGAATGCTAACTGTCACTAAACATGTCCTAACACATTTATTATTAGTTTTTTAACTTATTTAATGAGAATTATTATTATTTAACTAATTTAATAACTTTCTTGCATTTATTATTTTTTCAAACTCATTTAATAACTTTTTTCACATATTTTTTTATAGGAGATTTTCATGGTTACAACTTACAAGAACCAGTGTGGATTGTTATATCTTGATAAGTCACCAAAGAATTGAATAGTCCATTTTGATAAGGTAACTTTTATTAGTTGTATATTAATTTTAACCTACATCATTTAGTTTTAAAATGTTGATATGCCGTAGGTCGCCCGTCCGTATTTAATCGAATAGAGATTAAATTTGGATAGTCCCCATTTGGGACTACTTTTTGAATACATTATCTCATTTAGGATGTGAATGTGTATAACGGATCAATTATATCTAGGAAGAATTTGGTAGACATTTCTCTTTTACTCCTACGAATATGTGTGTAATATGCATATTTGGGGAGTTAAGGGGAAATTCTATCGAATTTTTCTTAAATTGTCGATTCGTTAAATTTCATTCACATATGAGACAATGTATTCAAAAAGTGGGTTAGGATGACCACCCGCCTTTTACTTTATATTCATACAATGCATGCATTTAATTAATAATTAATCTTTAATATTGCAGATGGACCGTCATCATTGGATGTATGAAATACCCCATGCTACAAAGCAATATTTAGCCTCTCTAAACCAGTTTCTTGAAGTAGCTGAGAATTATCGTGTGGAAAGCGGAGATGTTGAAATTTGTTGTCCATGTAAAGATTGTAAAAATGAAAAGAAATTTAGTGATTGTAATGTACTTAAAGATCATTTGATACGTCGGGGGTTTACAGATATGTATACATGTTGGATACATCATGGAGAGTATTTGGATGATTGTAACATGGTTGTTTGTGATTCTAACGAAAATGATCAGGTTGTTTTAGAAAATGATAATGGTGATAATATAAATGGCATGTAACATGATGTAGAGGATGAGGTAACTAATAAAGATTATGAAAAGTTTCGAAAGTTATTTGCCGACGTCGAGAAACCATTGTATAATGGATGTAAAAAGTTTACCAAACTTTCAGCTGTTTTCAAATTACTTAACTTAAAAGCAAGCAATGGTTGGAGCGATAAAAGTTTCACAGAGTTACTAAAAGTTTTGTATTAAATGCTTCCAGCTGATAACGAGTTACCTGTTTCAACATATAAAGCAAAAAAACTGATGTGTTCATTGGGGTTGAAAATTGAAAGAATAGATGCATGCCATAATGACTGTATGTTATATAGAAATGAGTATGCTGATCTACGTCATTGTGTTACGTATGGTACATCACGTTATAAGTGTAAGAATAATGGAATGGTGGAAGTTAGTGATGTCGTAAAGGATGGAACCCCAGCTAAAATATTGTGGTATTTGCCTATCATACCAAGATTGAAACGGTTATTTGCAAATTCAAAGGATGCAAAGTTGTTACGTTGGCATGCTGAAGAACGTAAAATAGATGGAAAGATTAGACATGTGGCCGATTCTCCTCAATGGAGGAACATAGATACCACTTTCGAAGAATTTGGGGAGGAGATTAGAAATATTAGGTTCGGGCTAAACTCAGATGGAATAAATCCGTTCGGAAATATGAGTAGCCGTCATAGCACTTGGCCGGTTCTTTTGTGCATTTACAATCTTCCACCATGGTTATGTATGAAACGTAGATACATCATGATGTCATTGCTCATTCAAGGTCCCAAGCAACCCGGGAACGACATCGATGTTTATTTAGCTCCGTTAGTTGATGACTTGAAACAATTATGGAGTACAGGTGTTGAAGTGTTTGATGCGTACAAGCAGGAACGTTTCCAACTACGGGCTTTACTTTATTGCACAATAAATGATTTTCCAGCATATGGTAATTTATCAGGCTATAGTACAAAGGGGAAAAAAGCTTGTCCAGTATGTCAACATGACACACATTCTTTAAGGTTGAAACATTGTGGAAAACATGTATTCATGGGCCATCGGAGGTATCTGTCAAAATACCATCCATACCGCAAGTTAGACGCAAAATTGTTTGATGGGGAAACTGCGCCTAGAAAAGCACCGCTACCTCCCAATGGTGGAGCTATCTATTCCCGGGTTAAAAATATAAACATTGTATTTGGGAAAGGTCATAAGAGTCTTGATGATATATGGAAAAAGAAATCAATCTTTTGGGAATTACCGTACTGGAAACACTTGCAAGTTCGACATTGTCTTGATGTAATGCATATTGAGAAAAATGTTTGTGATAGTTTGATAGGTTTATTGTTAAACATTCCGGGGAAAACGAAAGATGGGATTAATGTTCGAAAAGACATGGTCGACTTGGGAATTCGCCCGGAGCTTGCTCCTGTTGATAATGGAAAGCGCACTTGGCTACCAACAGCTTGTTATACCCTGTCGAAGATCGAGAAAATGAGTTTTTGTAAATGTTTGCATGGTGTGAAGGTTCCATCGGGGTATTCTGCCAACATTAAGAAGTTGGTTTCACTAAAAGACTTGAAACTAATTGGTATGAAGTCTCATGATTGTCATGTTTTAATGACACAATTGATTCCCATTGCAATCCGTGGAATACTGCCAAACCATATCCGGCACACAATCACGAAGCTATGCTTGTTTTTTAACATGATTCATTCAAAAGTGATTGATCCCGAGGCGTTGGATACATGGCAAAAAGAAATTGTGGTCACTCTTTGTCAACTTGAGATGTACTTCCCGCCTTCTTTTTTTGATGTGATGGTTCACCTAATATCTCATATTGTTGGAGAAATTAAAGCGTGTGGTCCTGTTTTTCTAAGATACATGTATCCATTTGAGAGATACATGGGGTTTTTAAAGGGGTATGTGAGAAATCGTTCTCGACCCGAAGGTAGTATTGTTGAAGGATATGCTTCAGAAGAAGTGATTGATTTTTGCACAGACTATCTTACTGATGTTAAAAGTATTGGAATCCCGCAATCTCGACACGAGGGTAGACTTTCCGGTGTTGGGACAATTGGATTGAAACATTTTGACCCAGATTACATTGAATTGCAGAAGGCGCATTTATATGTCCTAGAGAACATGGCATCAGTTGCTCCGTACGTACATGAGCACATGGCAATGTTGCGAGACTTGAACCAGTCAATGAGCGATTTTGCTTTAGCTACTGAGCATAATAAAACATTTGCACATTGGTTAAAAGAAAGAGTGAAAGCAAGCTATGATGGAGAAAGGGTTGATCAATTAGTGGAGCATTTGGCGTATGGTCCTCGACATAGAGTGTCAACATATCAAGGATATGACATTAACGGGTATACTTTTTACACAAAAGGGCAAGATGACAAAAGTATGTTGCAAAACAGTGGGGTGACACTAATTGCCATGACATCAGAGTTCTCAAGGACAAATAATGATGCTAGGTCGAGAATAGCCAAAGACTCGTATTATGGTGTCATTCAAGAGATTTGGGAGCTTGATTACAATTTCTTTAGTATTCCTTTATTCAAGTGTAAATGGGTCGAAAACAGGAGAGGTGTTAAAGTTGACGAATACGGTTTCACATTAGTTGACCTTTCGAGAGAGGGATATCTATCTGAACCATTCATTCTAGCCAATCAAGCTTCACAAGTTTTTTTCGTCGAGGACCCGAAGGATTCTAAGTTGCACATTGTTCTTCATGGTAAACGACATATACTTGGTATTGAAAACGTTATTGACGAGGAAGAGTATGATAAATTTGACGAGTTACCTCCGTTTTTCGTTGACGACACTCCCTCCTCAAATTTGCCTATCAGTGCTACATCTTACTTAAGGACTGACCACAACGAAGGGTTATGGGTCGTTGAAAATCGGGCTACATGAATTGAGATAAGGTAACATATATAAATATATATCTATATTTTTTTTTTGAAAAAGTAGATATATATCTATATATTTATTTTATTATATATATAATTTCGTATATATGTAGCAAAAAAATATTTCTAACTTAATTTACAAATGTTTCTTTTTTTTCAGTACTGTACTGTTGATCACTGTGATGAAAAAAAAGGCGCCTCTTCATAATTTTCATCTCCCTCCAATTCTAATTCTCTTTCCAAATAGATCTAGATTATTCACAATACATCTTTTCTTATCCCAATTCATCTACTCCCATCTGCTTTTCTTATTCACAACAGTTCGGCTTCTACTTAACTTCTTCTCCATTTTAACACCATCTACTCCCATCTGCTTTTCTTATTCAGTTCGGCTTCTTTATTTTAACACCATCTACTCCCATCCGTTTCTCCTCAGGTAATGGTTATTAGGGGTTTTTTTTTTTAATGTCATATTTTTTGTGGAGTTTTCGATGTTTATTTTACATCTTCCTCAGGTAATGGTTATTGTTCTTACATATTTTTTTTTAATTAGTTTTCTTGGGGTTTTTTAATTTTATATTTACCAAGTCCCTGTTGTTGGTTTCTCTCTCGCAAAGGGATAATGAGGATGGTCTTAAGCATTATGGTTGTAGTAGCATTTTTACTATATAACCTGTCTTATATGCGATTTAAATCTGATTAATTGTTGGTTTTTGATTGAAAATTCGGATTTATTCATAAATGACTTGCTATATATTGTTTGGTTGAGTTAGCTTATAGTGTTTAATTGAAATCGAGTTAGTTCACTAGTTGCACACAATCTGTTTGAGGTAATGCCTGAGTGAACAAATTAATGACTTTACTCTTAGTGTTCTCTGGTTTGTTACCTTACTAGTAGTTCGTTAGTTGTTGTTGATATGTAACTTGTTAGTTGTCATTTTTACTAGTTCGTAGAGTAGCTCACTAAGTAGTGTAAATAAATCTTACAAGAACACAAATACAAAGCTATGTGATTTCTCTGGTTTGTTACCTTACTGGTTTGTTTGTTTGCCTAGTAACCTGATTGTCACATTTGCTCGGGTTGCTACATGATTATTGCTACATAATTACTTCTTTCATGCTATCTGTAGTTTCACATATATGGATTCAAACTTGGACCAGCCGTTGGATGAAGACGAAGGTTAGTATATTGTATTGGAATCTGATCCAATTGGTTATCTGTTTATCGTTTTCTTATGGATCTGTTGTAAAGTAAATTATTTATAAAATTTCAGAAGTCATAGAGGAAACCGCACTTCATACTCGGCGAGTGACATCACTAGATAATATTAGGACAGCTGTAAATCTATCCGTTCAATTCCACCCTGTAACTTTTATTCCACTTGGAAAACCTGGAAATAAGTATACTAATTGGGTAGGACTCGAAACAAGATCAAAGATTTCAATCCTTGTGAGTGACTGGAAGAAAGTTGACAAATCGTTGAAGGATCACTTGTGGTTGTCTATTCAGGTAAATTAATATATATTATGTGTAATTTCATTAATATATAATCTGCACATTATTAATATTTTCACTCATCTTACTTAAAAAAAAAAATAGAAACACTGGAATATACCTAATGACAATAACACGGCACACATCAAGAAGTCCACATTGAAGATTGCTAATACATCATGGAGGAATTTTAAGAAAAACCTTATTGGAAAATTCTTGAAGAAACGGAAAAGTCCTATTGCGAAATACCGTTACATCACCGAAGAAACATGGAAAGCCTTTTGTCGTTTGAAATCGACTCGAGAATTCTTAGTAAGCTGAATTTTTTACACTTTTTATGTTAATATGTTAGTTTTTTCATCTTACTTTCTTTAAGTTAAATCAAACATAGTAATATTATTCTTTTTATGTTCAGGCAAAAAGTGAAAAAGGGAAGGACCTTGTGAAGTTGAACAAGAACCCACATCGTTTAGGATCGCGGGGGTATCTCGGGAAGAAAGATCAGTGGGAGAAGGAGAAGGAACAAGGTAAGTGTCCCGAGTTATTTGGTCTCTCGACTGAACGAGCACGTGATTTTCTACTAGCGAGGCGGGTTAAAGTAGGCACTGATGATTATGTACTACCCGAGAACATGCAAGAATTAGCTAATCAAATTGTAAGTTATATATATGCACACAAACGTACAAATACTTACACATGTAGTTTCGTTTAACATTATTATCATTACTCATTCTATGATCTTCAACATGACAGATTGAAAAAGAACAGTCAACACCAGGTGAAGATTCCCTTGTAGGTGTGTTGGGAAAGGAACACTCGGGTCGCACTAGGGGTGTAAGTCACATAGTTGGAATACGAACTACCCTTCCAGACCTTGCAAGTAAGAAAAGAAAACAAGAGGACATGGATAAGCTTAAAAGATTGGTGGAGGATCAGCAAAGAATGTTGAAGGATCAACAGAGAATGATGGAGGATCAAAAAAGGGAATTTAATGAATCCAAGGCTTACAATGAGGCTCGACAGAAGAAAACCGATGAACAAATACAAATGCTTCTATCACAACAAATGATTCAAATTCAGCCTCGTGGTAGCCCTGGGGGGCAACACAGCAGCGAAGGCTCAGCAGCCTGCTTAGATTGGGTCACCAGTCTTCAGGTAACACCATATTTATTTATTTTTTTGTTTTCTTTATTAGAAATATATTCCAATATCAAAAGAATGTTGATATGTTTACATGGTTGAATGCAGGAGCCTACACCATGCCAGTTGATTCAGGGATCAACCAGATTAGCATGCGCTAAGGGTTTGGTTTATCCTATTGGCAATGGGATCCTTCATAATGTTCCCATAATGGCAGGTCATATTAAGGTCCAAGTTGACATGATATTTGATGGATTTGGAGAGATAGACCTTCCCGTTCCTAACGATTTCATGGAGACGTTACAGGATGCAAATGGAGGCTTTATTCAATGGCCACATAATGATGTTGTTTTGCTTAAAGTAATGTTTAGTTTCTTTCTCGCTTAAATATTATCGGGACAATTACTTACCAATATTAACTAACTTCTAACTTCTGACTTTTATCAGACATCTAAAAGTAAAGATGTGAAGGCCTCTGTTAAACCATAACATGTATTTGAGAAAGGTTCTACCCAAAAGTTGATGTCACCTCCCCCTCAGGTATAACGTGTCTCTTTTTTTTTTTTCCTTTTCACGATCTATCGGTGTTCATCAAATTAATTCTTATCGTAGGTTCAGAAAGAAGATAACGGGGTTCAATCAAAGATGAAAAAGCCTACTCAAAAGTCTAAATTGAAGCAACCAATCAGTTTTAGTATGCCTGCCAAAATGTTGACTCGACCACGAGAATTGCAGAACTTTTATACTCGTTTAAACTCCAAAGATGAATGGCGAAAGACGGGGGTTAGATTTGAAGCTATGGAAGGGGTCTTCGGAGCTGAAAAAGAAACATTTATAATATCATATGATGAGTTGTATGACCTATTGAGAAGGGGCATGCTAGAGTCGGGAATTGTCGCTGCATTTATGAGGTAACTTCATGGGATGTTTCCAGTTCTCTATTGTGTATATATGTGTTGTGTACTAATTTTGTCATGCTTTTAGTTCACTACATTCGGTGGTATCCCAAAAAGCAAGGAACAACAAATGTGCATTTTTACATCCAGACACAATTAGTGCCACTGAGATAAACAAGTCTCCTTCGCATGTCACAAATGTAATTTTCAATGCTTTCATTGCACCACACAACAAAAATAAGGATTTCTTTCTTGCACCATATACTCAAGGGTAAGATATACATATATTATATATATTAACTAACTTTTATACAATTTCATGCAACATTTTCTGTTTTACTGATATTAGTTATTATTTTAAACAACAGGGGTCATTGGGTGCTTCTTTTGGTATTGCTAAAACGCCGCACTGTTTATTTTTTGGATCCATCACACTTAGAATCAGGGAAGAAACCAGAATCGTACCACATCAAACCACTAATGGAATCGTAAGTAACTTTTTCTATTAAATAAACTTTTTAAGCTTAAAATGCTATAATGTTGTTTAAGGCTGTCTTAGTGCAAATTTTTAGGTTGTTTTTGTTGCTGTTTAGGGCTGTTTTAGTGCAGTTTTTTGGACTACTTTAGTGCCGTTTTAGAGCTGTTTTAGTGCAGTTTTAGAGCTGTTTTAGTGCAGTTTTAAGGCTGCTGTTTAGGGCTGTTTTGTGGTTGTTTTTGTTGCTCCTATATGGCTGTTTTAGTGCAGATTTTAAGGCTGTTTTATGGCTGTTTTTGTTGCTGTTATATGGCTGTTTTAGTGCAGATTTTAAGGCTGTTTTCGTTGCGGTTTAGGACTGTTTTAGCGTTGTTTAGTGCAGATTTTATGACTGTTTTAGTGCTGTTTTAGTGTAATGGCATGACTGTTTTGGTGCAGTTTTTGGGCTGCTATTTTATGGCTATTTTACTTCACAAGTCTTGAGTGTAAACACTTGAATTAACCACCTCATACACCTTATTAAATCAAAGCCATCCAAGCCACTTTACATGATTTTCACTTGACAGTTGACACAACCCCAACTGATGGCAAACTTTAATTCTGCTTACTATCTAGATGTGAAATTCGGTACCAATAAGGTATAGAACCGAAAATCTCGGTACCGAAACCGGTACGGAACCGGTACCGGTATATTGAATTCGGTACGGTATCGGTATTTGAATTTGGGTATTTTCGGTTTCGGTACGGCTCGGTACCGGTACCATACCGATCTCATCCCTAAACTATACCAGGTAGCAACAATCCTATCCAGGTCCCTTTTCAAACTCAAACATAATTCATGTCAAGGCGTCCAACATTATGTTCATAAAAGCAAAACTACAAATATTTTCAACGTCACAAATTAACTATAAAACAAACATAGAAACCGAAAAAGAGAAACAAAACCATTGAAGTAATATCTAGTTCAATGAAAATCACATATCTGCTATTATCTTTGAAAACCACGCTAGTTGTAGAATTGGTAAACTTTCCATCTTTGTTTAATGCTACAACCTTCAAACATTTCATGCTCTTAATTCTTGAAAGGGCAACATATAATCGACTGTGACTAAAACTGAATTTTTAAGATACAAATCAACTTCTGACAACATTTATAGTAGTAAAATTGAGAATATTAAACATCTATAGATATGTAGTAGTTAAAAATATGCAAACAAATAGAATAATACAGTCATCGTTGAAAAAAAAAAAAAAAAAAAAAGTAACCTGTTTAGAATTCATGGATTTCCTCAATATTCTCATTGACAAATTACTCTTGTACCATTGAACGAATTGATGACGGTAAACTCATCTGAACAATAGGGATAAAAATAATACGTACCAAATGAAGAATAGTAGATATAAAAGAATAAATAGGTAACAAAATTTAAAAGAAAAGTATATATCGTTAAATATCCTCGCTTGAATACTCGTTAATTTTTTCAAACTGAATAATCAAAATGATAGCTAGGACAGCCAAGATCTTGCTTGGAAATCAATTCAATCAAACTTTTACCAAATTCATCGAACAAAATACATTTTAATAGCTGAAATCAAAACATGTCTCCTTTTATTAAATAAATGGTTAAAATGTTATTGATTTATTTATTTTTGAAATTTGCCCTAACGTTTATATAAAATTTATAGGTTATGATAAGTTTATTAAAATGTATGATAAGAAGTTAAGAACTTTTACATTTGCGATTATTTAAGGGAGTCCATATTTGTACCAGTTATTTGTATTAAAGTAATACAATACATGATATAACTAATATACCAAATAATCTCTAATATATAATAAAAGAGAAGCCTTAATTCATAATTGGAGACGTCTGGACCCTTAGATGAAGTTCAAGTTTTAATTAGAGCCATGAGATCAAAATGATGATGTCATATACTTTTTTTAACTTTTCTAGATTTAATTTTAATTTAATAAATTTAAATATGGTCATTAATTTTGGAAAGTAATTCCTACATTTTATAATTATAGAAAGTAATTACTTTAATGATATAATTATGAAAAATAATTCCTAAA
>JAOEHQ010047875.1:0-10540 GCA_025447715.1 Asclepias incarnata | reverse complement strand
TTTTGTTGACTTGAATATATTTATAACACTAATCGCAATAATAATTAAATAGTTATTTTACACTATTTGCAGTAATCTAATGGGCCGGTTGTGAAGAGATCCGCCCTTTGCGCAAAGACCATCACTATCTCCACTTAGCCGCTGTCACCAACACAATAAACCTTTATTTTTCTTCCATCTTTTTTATATGAGACCTGCCAATATGACTCGGTAAGGAATATAGTTGGTTAGATATTTGGTTGGTATACTACTGCAATTGCCATGTTTCAAGTTATTTAAAAGTAGTCACTTACATTTAACATTTCTATCATTTATATTGTTAATGTGCATGAAATCCTGCAACTGCATAATGAACCACTAAAACATATTTGTGGAGGGACTCATCAAGTTTTATGGTGGAGGGAGTCTATTTTGTTTTTCTCCATTTTGTCTAAATCTACTTTGTACCTATAGTTTCCTATAACTGTGATACGTGAGATAAAATTTTTAAAGAAGCTGCATCACGATAATGTAATAAACCTTAAAGAGATTGTTACTTCTCCAGGTAACTTATATCTAATTCAGTTACTACTTGATGTTTTCATTTTTTTTATTTGAGACCAGTAACAACTTTTGATGTGCGTGATTTGTTGTGTAGGTTCTGAGAAAAATGTTAAAGGAGGCCATGCAAATGTTCACATTTATCATTTGTTGTGAGAATATTTTTTTGGTCATAAACAATTTTAGCTATTAATTTGGTTTTTTGAAATAGATTTGCTTAAACTATCATATGCAGCTGGTAACAAATATAAGGGTGGCCTTTACATGGTTTTTGAGTATATGGACCATGACTTAAGTGGCCTACCTGATCGTCCGGGGATGAATATAGATTGTACTAAAAACCACACACCTTTTAAATATAGATGGTTTTATAAATTTAGATGGCTTTTAGTACCATGTATATTCAAAAGGTGTGTGGTCATAAGCAATATATTTTTTACAAGCTTAATGTTATTGTTACCTGCTCTGAGTCCTCATATATTGATGTTAGATATATGGCATGTGATTGACAACATGCTGGTATGCATTTTAGTTATTTTAGGTGTAGGTAGGAAGTACTTTTAAAATAGATATGCTACCGGTTTTACCAATACGAAAAGTTTTATTGCTTATGTACAATTTTCCTTGAATGACTTGATGTGGTGTAATGCATAATACAGGTTTTTGTTGAATTACGTGTGTGGGAACCCTCTCCTTAGCCACTGATCGGGCACAATGGCCTGCTACAAACCAGAAACATGATTACCCATCAACCAGCTTTTGCTGAACAGGGAAGGAATTCTTGATCCTCTTATTTGTCACCGGCCAGTTCAATTTTCAGTGATTAACATTGTAATATAACTTGGTTGAACACGATGTATCTCTTTATCCCAAAGAGACCTTGGTATATGACTTTATAGTGAGTCTAAGGTGTACGTCATACACGCTTTATGCAATAAAGAAACTCTCCATTTTTAGGATATGTCATATTTCGGTATTCAAAAACTGTTTTGTTGTATAGTATTCCATCCATCCTAAAATAATGTGATCTTGACTTGGTGGCCCAGTCAGGTTTTGACAGAATGGGCTATTTTGTTCCTCAACCCTGTTTGTAGACCATGAGCACAAATGGAAGCTGTCGTGACCAATTGACAATGTACACTTATTTGTTTGATATCCATTATGTTTGTAGAGGTGGTGATCACTAATCAAGTGGTGGCTCAAGTAGATTGTTTTGACATGTTTGTTGGGCCTCAATTTAAACCAATCGGTGGTAACATCAACATTCATCCTTCTACAACCAGGTACGTATTTTATGCTACAACAAGTTATCCGTGTTTGTCTTTAATGTAAAGTTAACTCAAGATTGTGTTTTCCCCATAGGTTAGCTTTGAGGACAGAAGGGGGGAAGAACGGATTTGTAAAGTAATTAGGTCCCCGTGTTTAGCTGAAGCCAGGTTCCAGATTTCTACGGAAGGTGTTAATGAAGTCAAGGACCGAACGTTTCTAGCAGACTCCAGCTTTCTGTTTGAAGTTTGGCTCTTTGTGTGATTCGTACACATTCTTTGTATGGATTAGTACTACAATAGTTTGAAACTAAATAGTTTTCAAGGTTCAACACTTAAGGATATCTAAAATTTTACTTCTTTGCTCAAAATTGTATCAGCAAAAAACTGGATAATGATTAAACACTAGATGAATACCATCTCCAGTTGATATTGACTTTTTATGATTTATTAAGAGTTAATTTCATGACTTGAACATTTATTTTCGATTATTGGTTTCTGTAGTGTAGTAAGTTACATACATGTATTTCCAACTACGTACATGTATTTCCAACTATCTGTATATCGTCCCATTTTAATGCTATTAAATCAGGATTTTTAACATGAGGTGATTAACATTCTAGGAGTCGATGTCTTTTTGAATAATCAATACTCGAGATACTTTGACATGTTGTAATTAGTCAATGCCGCCGCAACGCGCGGGTACTATGCTAGTATATATATATATATTTATCATATCATAAAAAAATATTTTGGTCGTATAAAATGAACGACAAAAGTAAATCAACTAAAATATATAGCACCTAAAATAGAATATGATGTCCAATAAATTAACATTAATTATATTATATTTTATTTTTTGAACGTACAGCAATTAACATTTACATTATATACACGACATACTTGTAAAATATACTAAGGGTGGGGGAGTACCTTACCACTCCTCCCCACTTCTCTCCACCTTTTTTACTCCTCCCCACCTTTAAGGATTATCTTACCGTTCCTCCCCACTCAAATAAAAACAAAAAATCAAAGAAAAGACAAAATAGTAAATAAAGAAAGGCCGGTGACCACCCTCCACAATTCCCTCCCCACCCAATATGTACCTATAGGGCGGAATGCTCTTCACCAGGGGAAAACTTGGTGACTATCTTTTTCACCAGGACATACAGAGTAGCCTAATTATTATTATTCAATGAATGGGAATAATGCCAAATAAGTTTCAAACACAAACCAATTTCCAAGGTTGACATAAAATAAAATTAAATAAAGAATTTGGCAGCCATAATTCTCCAAAGGAACCTTCATTCTCATTTCTATACCTTTTCTATATTCACAACCCCACAACTTTCCCCTATATATATATGTATCCCACGTATATTGATACATCAAACACTCAACTTAAACTAGCTGATCGAATCCAATTTAATCCAAATATTCCACATTAATTTTCAATTCTTTTGTTTACTTTAATTTCTTCTACTACTAACTTTTTCATATTTGTAAATCCTTCAAATCAATGGAGGTCACCATGAGGAACGCCAACAACTTGTCAAAAATCGCAACCAACGACGGACATGGTGAAAACTCGCCTTATTTCGATGGTTGGAAGGCCTACGACTCCAATCCCTTCCATCTTCAACACAATCCCACTGGTGTTATTCAAATGGGTCTTGCTGAGAATCAGGTATATATATATATACACACACGTATACAGATCGACACAAGGACACACGAACACGTTCATACACAATAATATTGTTACATATATAGTTTTACTGATGTAGTTCATGTTTGGTTATGTTTCAGCTTTGTTTTGATTTGATTCAAGAATGGGTTGAGGCGAACCCAAATGCTTCAATTTGTACACCACAAGGTGCTTTGGACTTCAAAGAGACAGCCATATTTCAAGACTACCATGGCTTGCCAGAATTTAGAACCGCGATCGCTAATTTCATGAGCCAAGTTCGTGGAAACCGTGTTAAGTTCGACCCTGACCGGATTGTAATGAGTGGTGGTGCCACCGGAGCTCATGAAACCGTGGCTTTTTGCTTAGCTAATCCCGGGGAGGCATTCTTAGTTCCCACTCCATACTATCCAGGGTACGTATGTATATATACACATGTACTATATATTATGCAGATTTAACTTTACGTACATACATTAATTTCTATTAAATAATATGTTAGACTAAAGATTTTGGTGTTGTATTTTAATTTTATAGGTTCGATCGAGACTTAAGATGGAGAACTGGAGTCATACTCTTGCCAGTCGTATGTGAAAGCTCGAATGGCTTCAAGATCACACGAGAAGCTCTTGAAACCGCCTATGAAAAGGCGAAGCTAGACAACATTAAGGTCAAAGGATTGCTTATAACGAACCCATCGAACCCATTGGGTACTTTTTTTGACAAAGATACCTTAAAGGATCTCGTGAATTTCATCAACGAAAAGAACATCCACCTCATATGTGATGAGATCTACGCTGGCACTGTAACGGATGGTGATGAATTTGTAAGCATTGCGGAAATTGTAGATGAAGAGCCGAAATGCAACCTTGACTTGATTCATATAGTTTATAGTCTTTCTAAAGACATGGGCTTCCCAGGTTTTAGAGTTGGGATCATTTACTCGTACAACGATAATGTGGTGAATATTGCTCGTAAAATGTCGAGCTTCGGTCTAGTTTCAACCCAAACTCAACACATGCTCGCGTCTATGTTATTAGACAACAAGTTTGTTGAGAATTTTATTTCCCAAAGCCGAATTAGGCTGGCCCACAGGCACGATATGTTTACCCGTGGGCTAGCCCAAGTCGGGATTGGGAGTTTGGAGAGCAAGGCGGGCTTGTTTTTTTGGATGGACTTACGTCGATTTTTGAAAGAGCCAACTTTTGAATCAGAAATGACATTTTGGCGAATTATAATTAATGAGATTAAGCTCAATGTCTCGCCTGGCCAGTCTTTCCATTGCTCTGAACCTGGCTGGTTTCGCGTTTGCTTTGCAAATATGGACGATGAGACCACAATGATCGCGCTAAGGAGGATTAAAACATTTGTGCTAAAGAACAAGATGCTTGAGATCAAGACCAAGACCAAGAAACAAGGTTGGCTGCAGAACAACCAACATCTCAGGTTATCGTCGAGAAGGCTCGACGATATGTTGACTCCTCACAGGATGTCACCTCATTCTCCACTTTCCTGGGCAATGTCGCCTCATTCTCCGCTCGCCTCACCTCTCGTCCGGGCACAAAATTAGGCAACCGGTATATGGTACAAATGGCTAGGCCTTGTGTACGATAAGAGTGTTATTTAATGCATTGTTTACTATAGATATGGTAAAGTTTTGACCTAAGATATATAAAGGTTGGGAATCATAGAGGTGAGACAATTTTATAGTACTGTCTGTGACACAATTATTTGGTGCATGACAAAGACATGCCCTATTGTATTAAATAAAACAGTTGAAATAAAATTTATTGAAATTAAGATATATATGAAAGTTATTTAGTGCATGACAAAGACATGCATGCCCTATATATTGTATTAAATAAAGCAGTTGAAATAAAATTTATTGAAGATATATATATATATATATATATACATAAAGTTTTTTGTTTGATTTTATATTATTGTGATGCCGGGGATATAAATATAAAGTTTTATTTAATTAGTTCAGTTAATTACGGAGTACTATTTTTTAAACAGATTCATTCAATTAACTACTTTTAAATATCTAGTCTCATTTATCTCTACTTTTTTATATGAACTTTTTAAAAAAACTAGTTGTGTAGAATTAATATGGAGGTTTTGTAAGTAAACATGTATTTTTGAACAATTTAAAATAAAATTAAAAAAAACTTATATATTTTTAAAAAGATTTAGTAAGGATATGATGCATAATTTAAATTATAAAACTAGTAAAATTAAAAATTAGTTATTGGTGATGATCAAGACTTCGAAATAGGTATTTTACTACAATTAATGGATTTAATTTTAGCTTCTTTTTTTTTTGAACGACATTATTAATATTATTAAAAAAAATGGCTAGAAAGAACCTAGCCAAAGAACGGTTACAAACACGACCAAACTCAACGACCTTAGGAACAAAAACAACCAAAACCCAAAATTGAGTCACGAAGAACTAACGAAAGTAAACTACCAAACAAAGCGAGACACATAAAGACAACACACGAATGAACCTTATAAAGTCTCTCCAACCACACGATGCAACCAACCATACAACCAAGGCAACCAACCATACAACCAATCCAACCCACGAACCCTTTGAGGCCTCCCCAATCACTCGCTGTAAACAACCACAAATATAAAACGACCTAACCACCATTAGTTGAATTGCGATGCTCCATTTTAATCACGTGGTGTAATAAAACACCATATTTTTCCGAACCAGAAGTGTTCCAAATCTTAAAGATCCTTAGGGAAACACCATTTTAATTTTAGCTTTTCATAGTAATGTAAAACGAGGCATTCTATATTTTAGACTTCTTCTATTGATAAACTATATATATAAATATAAACTAGGCAGATCGACAAGACAAAAATATATAAATCCATACAGTTAAAAAAGTGTGTGATCGTTTTCTAGTTAAGTAGATATGATAGAATAGTGGAATGTCGTTTAGTTGTTCGAAGACCAAGCATCGTAGTATGTTAGACTTTACATCAAAGTCCAAAGTATAGTCAGCAAATAACACGTACAACAATTAAGACTTTTAATTTCCTCCATAGTAATTTCACATTTGACCATATCACAAGGGATTTATTTATTTATTATTATTATTATAAGTCAAAAAGTAACTATAGTTTGCAACTTTTTTGCATCTTGACGTATACAGTATATATTTGACCATAAAGCACTTTGGGTTTATGTCCACCCATGCACTTGAAAATTATATATTCTCCGGTTCTTCTTTCTTTTTTTTGGTTACTTTATCATCCGCTTCATTTCTTTTTCACTATCATGATAATTAATTTCCATTTTCACAAATTCTCATTAGTCTTTATTACGTGCTTACACATATTGAAAAAAAACAAACAAACGGAAAACTGCGCGCTGGTTTGATCTTTTGATCGGATCTTCGATGAATTTGATTCGAAAGGAATATTTATTCTTTCACAATTTGATCCGAAAAGATTATTACTTTCAATAAAATACATTCAACCTTAAAATATAAACAAATTGAAACATTTAAAAATTTCATTTTGATGCATTATAAGTCCATAAAATTAGCATAGTTTATACTTAATTATTATTATTTAAGTGTGTTTAACAACACAATAATCCATCAAAACCTAGAAAATCACATTTTTTATTTTATGCATCCATCTTGGATATGTATCAAATTTATGAATCTTCATTTTTTTATTTTTTTTTATTTTTACAAATAATAGAAATCTACATCAATGCATCCATGTATTAATGCTTATTTGAGATGCAAATGTATCAATTTGATTAATTGGAGATGCAAAAGTATTCTCACCGTTCTTATGTTAAAGGGGTCTTACTGGAATGTCACCATATATATACTAGAAGGATACCCGTGCAATGCAGTGGCCTCAAACATGTCGTTAGGGCTGAGATTGGGTCAGTTTTGGCTCAAAATCGAAAATCAAACCGAAGCTTTCGGTTTTTGCAAACCATAAACCGTTAGATTCGGGTTTTTTCGGTTCGATTTTTGATTTGATTTCAGTTCGGTTTCGGTATTCTTATATTTATTTATTAATTTTTTTTTTACACTTTTAGCTTATTAAGTTATAAACTAAACATTCCATTGTTAAGCAAAAAATATGATAAAAAAACTAAAATATACAATTGATTTTTATTAACTAATTATATCTTTTAAGTGTTGAAATTAGTATGATTTTTTATAAACCGAATTGATTTTGTTGTGTATTTTCATCTAAAACATATAATTGATTTTGATTTGTACATTAAAAAAATAAAAAGGTCAAATATATTAACATATTTTCTAACCAAAAGTAATAGATATAAATATAAAATGATATAAATATAAAATAAATTAAAATATTATGGTATTTGGTTCAGTTTGATTTTCTCGGTTTGGTTTTTGCTCACTTTTCTCCCCCCTAAACATTCTTTTTGACACATATCTGAAAAGTAAAAAATATACCTTCTTAATCTTAAAGTTAATGAAAGTTAACCTCTTAAAATTAGACCCTTTCAACATTGTCTATACTACACTATAAAACATATGACATGAATCTTGAAATTTTAATTTTTAAGTATTTCCATATTTATTTTACTAATCATTTCCATTTATAAAGTTTGTCAAAAATCATAATTTTTATATTCGCACATGTTAAACAATATATATTACATTATAAAGCATATGACATTATGAGTATTAAAATTTAAATTCTTAAGTATTTTCATATTTATTTTAATTACTAATCATTTTCATTTATAAAATTTGTCAAAAATCACATTTTTTATATTCCTGTATGTTAAATAACCCAAAGCCGACGGCCGGCGGAGCCGTCGCCAATCACACCATTTGTTTCATGTACTAATTAACGTCTATGACTTTTATTTTTAAATTTGATTTATACCGAAATTTAAAATTTTCTAAAAACTCATTCGTTATCGTACATTGTGCGGTTACATTTCTAGTATATAATATAGATATGGGCAACACGTTGACATTAGTGTCCTTTAAAACCAGCTACCACAAGAGTTCGTCACAACAAGATTTTGTATTCAAAAGTAACAAGTATCATCAAGCATTCAAAATTAAAGCATATATATGAGATTAGTAATTAGAATTAAGATTCGCAGAATTATTCGAAGTACAAAGAAACATAAGATATAGATCGATATGCATGTACGTACGTACGTACAGGAACGATCGATGTACATTTGATTATATCCCAAAGTTGTCAAGAAATAACACAACAATTAGGATTTGGATTTTCCTCCATAATAACATAGTAACCTCCTTGTGGCATACGGGGATTATAATTGGGTTCATAATTATAACATACTTTGTAAGTTTCATTTGGATCTTTCTTTTCATCTTCTTTTTTTGGTTCTTCTTTCTTAGGTTCTTCTTTCTTTTCTTCTTGTTTCACTATCTCAACTATTAAAAGGTCTGTTTCACAAATCCTAGCTAGTTTGTCAAACCCGCATATCGGATCAAAGATACCGACCACCGTTAGTTTCTTGGCAATCATGTCAAAGTGTATAGACGCAATCCCTACACATATTTAATTTTACGGTTAAACTTAAGACGGCCGGGTAATTATAAATTTGTAGGTATTAAAGTGGAATAACTGAAAATGTACACACGTACGGAAAATTACCTTTAACACTAGAAATTGCCTTCATGGCCTTCTTTTTACACTTTTCATCATGTATATGCACTCCATATATCACTTTCTGCCATTAGTTAAAATACATATAATCAAATTTACCGTCAAACTTATCATAAGCAAGCAATTGATTTCTAGTAGTGTGGGTACGTACGTGTGTAACTGTGTATGCATGTGTCTGTTATGATATGATACTATTGAACAACAAGAGAGAATATATATACATATAGAGCTAGGAAGGGCTGAAAACCTGACCTTGGGTTCAGCCATATATATATGTTGATCGATCGAATTGAAGGCCGGGTTGGAGTCTTCAACTGAAAAAACCAAGATTTTTAATTTGTTCCTAGTACCAATTTGTGTGTATGTGCATGCTTTATATATATATATATATATAGAAATAGAAATTATAAGAAGATAAAAGTTGAGGTGCACATTTGTTGTTCGATCAACACATATGTACGTGTGAATACACTATACTATACACATACACAAAATACCACTTTTTAGTATTAATGAACGTACAATATTTATCGCGATGAATTTGACATGTATCATAATCATATTATTAGGTTGAATTTACTAATTAAGCCTATCAATTATTTCTCGGCATGGTTGAAAACCTTACATGATCTGTAAATAACTATACCCGCTTAGGTAAACTAGTCCAAGTATGTAAAAATGATCGATGAGACAGATCGAGTAATTATAGTAATGGACATTTAATTTCATATCTTTATCTTTTACAACACATATGACAATAACTTGTAGCAAAACTACAAATTAATAAAAGGGTTGAAATCAATATATAGTTGGATACACAATAAACTCGATCACTTTCAATTCGAAGTCCCTCTTGGTGGCTTTGGGAGAATTTATATGAACCACCCGCTAATTTATATATACTACGGTAGGACTCACATGCAACTCATTTTGTCTTGATACAAAAAAGAAAAACGCATGGCCGGCATCAGCTAGATTTTTCCAAAGTTGTGACTTGTGAAGCCGATCGATGTGTATTAATTTCTAGCCAGCTTTTGTTTATGGTCGATCTTGGTCATCCATATATATGGTTAATGAAGGTGACAAGACCTATATTATATGGTCTTCTTATGCTTTTTTGATAGTTACATTGATATTATTATAATATGCTTTTTTAATTGGTTTTCTCAATATATAACGAAAATAACGTACTTACAATCTACAATATATATATAAGAGGGTTCTAAATTTTCTTTTATGGAGAAACAAGGATCATTAAATGAGTTTTAACTTTTGATTACAACCCTTAGATCTAAATAATAATATTATTTCTAAATTTATTATTGAGGAAACACAACATTAGTCCTTCTACTTTATATAATTAATAATATATTTATTTAAT
>JAOEHQ010047874.1:0-10541 GCA_025447715.1 Asclepias incarnata | reverse complement strand
GGAGTTTTTTTGTTTTTTGTTTTTTTGGTATATTAATTTTTCACCACATAATAATCTTGAAAAAAAAAAGTGTATAACTGTTAAATTTTGGTACGGAACTAACACATAAATGTTAAAACATGGTTAAATTTTGGTATGGAACTAATTGCAAACTATAATTAAGGTGTAAACTAAGTTACAAACAACACATTTCTCTCTTTTATTTTTTTCTCAACTCCATAAATCACTAGTTTCATCTAATTCATTCAAAATCTTTTATCTCAAAAACCGTACATCGATAAATTATAAAATTATATGGGTATTCTTAAAATTTCGTCTTCTTTCATTAGAGAGGTCATCCGATATACTTTCGACGAATTTTTAATTTTCAGACGGAGCCCGTCAGGTAGATCATCCCATCACCGATCACCCTCTATGACCTATCACCCCACCAGCTACCCCTTATTAATACCCTTGAGGGCTACGCCCGTACCGTATCATCATCCGGGAAAAAAATTATTATTATTTTTTTGAGTGAGTTTTATTTATAAAAAATATATAAAATTTTTAAAAAATTAAAAATGAAAAAAACAAGGTAAAAAGAAATTTAAAAAAAAAAGGAAGAAGGGAAAGAAGTTGGGGGAAATGTGTGGCTGGAATTTGTCCTTTGGTTTTTAACATTTTTCTAGTTTTCATTTGATTACAAACCATAAAACTAATACATAAACTTTTGATGTATTTGTTAATAAGTGAAGAAAAAAAAATTGTATATTAGTTTCTCTTTTTGCTTAGTTTTCTTTATTGTTGATTTTTCAACTAATAATAGTGATGATAATCTTGTATAATAGTGATGATAATCTTGTCGTGTTTGGATTCATGGTTTCGGGTTGACATGTTTCCTGGTTTATACATCCCTCAGATCCAAGTCATATAATTTATTTTTGACGAAAATTTCATTTCAACCTAAGGCTTGTGAGAGTAAGGCGTTAAAAACATTTTTGAAGACCATGCCGCCCTTTGAAGCCCTGCTACAGTGCCCCCGAGGGCGTTTTGCTCCAAATTTTTTTTTCTCCAGCAAATATTTGACGCCTACTTGTGTTTGGTTTGTGTGTGTGTGTGTGTATATATATATATATATATATATATATATAGGGAAAGGTTATATTAGGAACCCCTAAAATAACTTTTCACTATATATATATATATATATATATATGTATGTATAGTATGTGAATGGGGCTTCTAGGAAGCCTCACTTCACCATTTTTGGGGGCTTCTTCTCATCTTACAGACATGCCACGTGTCGCAAGACGCCCTCCAAATTTAAAGCCTTACTTCGTTCAGCCTAATTCGTTTAATAAGCATGTTAGTTGTGTTGGCACACTTACAATCATATTAAATCAAACCTTACACAATAAAACATTATGAGTAGAAAGTCCGAATATTTTCGAATGTATTTGATAATTTTAGTACATAAATATACACATTTTGGTAACAAGTGGCACAAGACTATTACACTATTTGGAAAAACAAAAATGAATTATGATTTACAATATTTTAAAACGGGTAGTAGATTGTAGACTGATTGTCAATGTGAGCTGGATCCCAAGTCATTTAACAAACGTCTTAGTTGTGTGGACATGTCTACAACCCAATGCCTTGTATCTTATGTGTGTGAAGTAATTTTTTGATACACAAATCACCTTCAATTAATGATGGGGTAGTTATTCTAACAATGGGAGAATCTGTTTAGAGACAAATTATGAATTATATCAGCTATTGTATATAATCCAGCCATGACAAGAAGCTATAGCATTGTAAAACAATAAACACATAAATATGTTGAAACATAACCGATTGCTAATAATTTCTGATCTTTAACTAATAAGAGCTTCTCTATAAGTTTTAGCAAGGTCAGGGAAACTATAATAATACTCATAAAAATACGTGAACAAGGATAACGAATTTGAAGCATGCTTATCGCTAAGTGATGATGGAAAACCATAAGCCCTTAATCGAATAGACTGAATCCCATATCCTGAAAAAAAAAAGAAAAAAAAAAGGTAAGCACACGATGAGAGAAAGCCGTTAGAAATAAATGAAGTTAAGAGATGGAGGAGACGGGAATTAGAGCTTACGTCATCAGATTCTTCTTTCTCTTCGACCTTCTCTTCCTTCTTTGTCTCAGCTGCAGCGGCAGCAGGTGCAGCACCTCCACCAGTTGCAGCAGCAACAGCAACCCCACCGCCACCAGAAGGAACTGAAGCCAGCTTCTCCCTTCCGGCTGCAATCAGTTCTGTGATGTCCTTACCCTTGACTTCTTTCAAGAGCAATTCAATTCTGTCGTCATCTGCATCAGCTCCAACTGCAAATCACAATATATATTCAATACTACCGCTCATATTTAGTACAAACACAGCATAAATAAATTTAGTAGAGTGAAGATTGACGCATGCAACTGTTAATATAAACAAATGCAGGAGAAAACTTTAGCCACATCTCAGACCAAAGACAGGCATTTGACATAGTTTGAACATTACAACCAACATCAAGTCAAACCATCAGAGTTAAAAAGATAAACCTCCAAATACGTAATGATTTATAGAAAGGCACTCGTAAAATGAACCAAGACATCCAACAACCACACATTCATTCGTTCCGATGCCTTACCACTTGGCTATACACTATACAGTAAGTTTTGGACGGCAGAACAGGGAGAGGGGAATGGGGAAGCAAGTCCTGAAGAACAAGCTGGACCGTAAGGATATAGTAAGTAAGCAAAAAGGTTCTCAACACTCTGTATATAAAACTCATGGACTTATCATTTTTTACTCATCATTGTCTTGTATGCAAAGGTACTACCAATTATTAGTCATTGTCATTTTAGATATTAAATGGGCAAAACAAACACGTACTAACCAACTAGCTATAAAAATAATAACAAGGTGACACAATGACATAATCATAAAAACCAACAAACAAAAACATAATCTCTGTATACAACAAACTACATCATTGAAGGGATAGTAGTTCGATATTGTTTTCAGCTTTAGTCCAGAGTCTATTGTACTTTACAGCTTAGATCGCTTATATAGCATTTATCCAGCTTACAACTCATCATTGTATCTGGTGGTATTTTCACTAGATATCCATATAAGTTTTGACATACTAGAATAATATTTACCACTGATTTCTGGCTATACTTGGGGGGGAAAAAATCAAATATTTACAACTAATTTCAAAACTGGGGCTATAAAAAACACTCCATTAGTGAATTCAGTAGATTTAATCTTATTTTACTTGTTATTCAAAGATAATAAGATAAACATACAGAGAGTAAAACTATTAAAGTTTTATAAATGCAAGCAGTTAACCTATGATCAAAACATACATATATAGACAGGGTGGTCAGTAGTTCAAATCCTGTCCTATGTCTGTTGGCCGTGGGACCGGTTATTAGGAGACAGATAATGGGTCAGTTATCCATATTTACACACACACACACATATATATATATATGTGTGTATATATATATATATATGTGTATAGATACAAATTATAGATATAGAAAAAACATATACCTGAACCAAGAATGTTCTTTAAATCTTCAGCAGACGGAGATGTGTTGCCTCCCAATAAAGCCAACAAATATGCAGCAACCACCTTCATTGTTAGCACCTGAACCTTTGCCTCCTTTGTGGTTTTAGGGTTCTGTTAAGTTACAAACCCCTATTAATACTTTAGTTAAGGCTACAGTTTGACCTCTATGTATTGGGCCTAAATGGTTAATCAACCATCTAAAATCTGTAAAATGATTTCTACTCTTCTCATACGTTCGATGATGACTTGGGATACTTCGATGGAGACGTTTGGGAAGGTATGGTAGTGAGGCTTCCTTTGAACGTTTTGGGAGGGAAAGATGAAGAAAGTAAATAAGTAAATGGCCTTGTCCTTCGACAGAACAGACAGAGGACAATGACAATCCACAACTCAGATTTTTCTCATTTGCATTAAAACAACTGTAGTAGTAAATACCTCATTTCACTTTCAGTTCGAGTCAAGATAAAGAATACATAAAGGAATTTCTACCAAAAAAGAAAGAAAGAAAAAAAGCAATGGCATATTACGTTGTCCAGGCATTCTGCAACTTACAGACAGTGAAATTCAACACTACCAATAAAAGGAGTGAGAAAACCGACGAGTGTTGACAAGTTTACAAGTATTGACACCAACCTGCTTCAAGAATGCCAAAAATAGTCTCACTCTTCACTTTTTTTCTTTTTCTTCTTCTCTTTCTTCTTACTTGGTGTTTCAGTTTCGGCTTCATCAGTTTCAGCATGCTTTCTCTTCTTCTTTTTCTTCTCGCCTGCTTCAACATTCTCTACATTTTGCACCTCAGCAACTTCATCGGTTACATGTTTCTTTTTCTTTTTTTCTTTCTTACTAACATCTTCATCTGCTGCTACATCATCTGACGCTTGTACTTCTTCGTCGACGACTCCCTTCTTTTTCTTTTTCTTCTTATCTTTCTTTGCCTCTGACTGCTCTGCCTTTGGTGCCATTTCTTTCTCTTCTTCAGCCTCTGCTTCTATCCGTCCAAGAACAGAGTCTGCTGCTGCATTGTAAGTCTGCCCAACAAACAACTTTCAATTTAGCAAAGACTAAAACATGGAACTGCATATACTTTCAGCATATGACATTCAATCTAAACAAACATGCTTCTAAAGCTGGGAAAACCAAAGGACATTTTATTAAGAATATGAGCATAGACTCAAACAAAACTGAAGTTTGTACAAAATGGAAAATAAAGCAGGTAATATGCTTACCTTTGCGGGAGTAATCATTGCCCCACCACCTGTCTTCAGATCCTTACTGTAGAATTCAATCTTTGGTTTGCCTTTAGTTGCCCCAGCAGAACGGTTGAGCTCTCGCCCTTCAAGATTCCTTAGCCTTGCTTCAAGCTGAAGTTTAACAGGACAAGAACTAGTAAATATGAGATACAACGAAATTGGTAATTTTTGATAATGTCTTCCCCAACACTATTCTAGGGATGGAAAAATGGATGGTTTCAGTAATGTGGATCAAAATTGGTAATTTTTGTGCAGGTTAGGCTAGGCTGACACAAAACAGTTCATATGACTACAAATTGAAGCTATGATGCACGGAAACTCCAAGAAGGTAGGCATTCCTGTTTCGGGAACTTCATGGGAACGGAAACGCATGGGAAACGCGTATGAACTGTATCTATGAAGCTTCCATATATACAGAAACGTTTCTTTGAAGTTTCTTGGCCGTTTCTAATTAATGTTAGGGTTTTAAGTTTTAATGGGCTTTTTGTATTCCAAAACGGACTGCTATCTCTTTCATACATATATACCCCAAGTCCCAACCCTCAACCCAAACCGACTATATTATACAATTCGATCACCATCATGCTTTTTCTATTCCAAAACCGATCAGTAAACATTATGTAAACGTTCGATCACGACGACTGATCGCTATCAGGCATATATTTTTTTATTTTTTAATATTTTTTTTATTGCCGTATCTTTGCTGTACCCGTATCTTGGATTTTTGATCTTTGCCGTTCCCGTTCCCGTTCCCTTATCGTCCCGGTACCCCTTTGCCGTACCCGTCTCCGTGCAACATAGAATTGAAGTACCTTACTGATAATTTTTTCAAATACGATGTACAACACTATAATAATAACAATCAAAGACTTTGAAAAGAATGATTTAAAGGTTCAATGCACACAAAAAATACTTGGGTGACTTACAGCCCTTTTTAACCAATTCCCTTCAAGCAGGCTTTTTTTTAGTTTACCTGTTTTGACTCATTAAAGATATAACATAAACTGAACCAAACCATTTATAAGTAAAAAAACTACCAGCCCTAATATTTTCATTAACATTACCTTGAGGCGATTCTCTACACCCATAGAATTATCTTGGCCTTCTCCAAGAGCATCATATCGAATTGCCAAAGCGGTTTTGGAAGCAAGAGACCGTGAAATTTTCCCCTTATGCTTTGGTGCTGCTTGGCCAATTAAACTTGCATGATAAATTAGCCCGTATTTAGGAGTTGCGTGTTTTGTCTTCAAAGCCCTAAAAAGAGCCTTTTCTGCACCAAGAATTTGTACTGTACTTCCGGGCTGTTTTGCAAGATTCAACAAACTACCCCCATGAGCAATGAGGCGAGCTCCCACAAGTTCTCCAACAAGAGCTGTAAGGTTTGGTGCAATTGTATTCATCCTGCTCTTTAAATAATCATACAACTGAGCTCTGTATTCCGAAAGAGAAAGAACTTGATTACAAAGGTCTTTAATGTTGGTCAAGTCAAGGTCACTAACTTCCGTTCCCATTGAAACCACAGCCGCCTCTTTCAGTTCTGCCTCAACCTCTTCTGTGAGTATCTGTTAATGAATAAAAGTAGAACTGTATAAGAATAAAACCACAATCGTGAGAACAATGATTGTACCAGATGTTTGGATTTGCATATTTATACCAATTAATCGACTATCTTATGAGCGCATAAAAATGAGAATTTTAAGCTTGTATAAAGTGAGTTTGATTACAACTATCTGATTATTTAAGGGACACAAAATCAATTTCGTACAAACTGTCATGAAACCATTATCTGAATGCAAAACAATATTACATATTTACGTCTTCCTTTAACCTAATTTGAAAACGTTTATAAGTGTTTTGCTAAAGTACTCTTCTTTTTCACAAAAAAATTGACATTTCGGGGTCAAAAAGTTAAATAACTGAAATTTGCAGAACATCAAACATCTGAGCATTAATGCAATACAACTTTATACAATATCAACACACGTAAACACTATCTTCTACCACCCATTTTGTTACAACGGATTATTTGATTCATATTACCTACCACCATACGATACTTTCAAAACGCACCATTCAAACACCTTCCATGACAAGGAAACAAAGAATGATAAAAATGTATATCAATACCTCAGAAAAATCAAGTTTTGCAGCACTTGTGCGGTAACCCATGAGTTTAACGGCCTTGGCATAAAGAATGTTATCTGAAACAATCTTTGCAAGCTCTGGGAAATGCCAGCCATACCATTCTCGAACCCTCATTGCATAAGTATTAAGCTCTTTATCAAGATCATCTAGAAGTCCAATAGCTTGAATAATCATCGTATCAACCTAATACAGCCATATTTATAAATTAACCAAAATCACGTTCATACTAGTTTAATCAAGAACAAGAATAAACATATAATGTATGAAAAGAAGCTAACCTTATCAGGACTGAACTTAAGCTTGTATCTAGACAGACTATGAGATAATCCCAAACTCATTGGAGCTAAATCTTGTGAACCTAAACCCGTTATTAGTTCAGTCAACTGACTTCTAACTCCTCTCATTAGTTCCATAACAGTTTGGTTGTGAACACAATCAATTTGCTGCAACAATGATCAGTTTTATATTTGTAAGATAGTACCAATTATTCGAATAAACAATCACATCTAAAGTCGAATTCTAAAGATACAACTTACAAGCTTCTCCTTGATCACATTTCCGAGTTTGGAGTCTGCAACAGCTAATGTCTCACCATCACAATGAGAACGCAAAAACTTGCGCAAACCTTTCGTTGGCTTACTATCTATCAACAGAGTGGCTGCTGAAAGAGCTTCAGATGTGTTGTCGAACTTGGAGAAAGCTTTTAGCTTTACTATCTATTATCGAAAGAGTTCGCATAAACAAACAGTAAGGTTCATCATAGAGAAAATCACTTAGATAATTGAAAATACCAAACCCGATATCAGGGACAATCATAGCCACACACAATAACAATACTTGCAATTTAGCCAAGACATTATATTTTACATGTAACACTTGTAATTAGCTAAGCTATTCATAGTACACTTCACTTGAACCAACTTTGCTTTCATAGTTAACAATACTCTCTCCGTCCCAAAAAACAAAAACACTCAGTTTTCAAAAAAATTGTAATTATTTTAGAACAAACTAAAATAGTAACGTGGACAATTATTTCGGAACTAAAAGTACTATAACTTTTTCTTTTTTTTTTGGTTACCTGTCTGGCTGTGTCAGCTGATGAAAATTCCTTGGACAAATCCTATTAATACAAAACAAATAATAAATATTAAAACACATACATAAAAAAAAAAAAAAAAACTCATGTATAGACTTAAATGTATGTGTGTATATATATATATATATATATATATATATATGATAGACTGATAGTGATACTTACATCAGCTTTGGATAGCTTTCCTTCATCCAAGACTTTAAAAAGAGCAAACCCAGCCGGGGTTTCAAACAGGACCAACATTTTTCTTGGCAAAACTAGACCTACAAATGTGGCTAGAAAAACAAGAGTTGCAGGTTTTTGAAGGAGGAGATAGAAGGGGTCTATCTAGGGTTTAAGAAAGGCGGAAATAAATAGTAGTTGTAGAATTAGGGTTCAGTTAAGTTACAAACCCTATTAATACTTTTGTTAACGCTACAGTTTGACGGACCTCTATGTATTGGGCCTAATGGGTCGATTTTGGGCTGTTTCTTTTTCAGTTCTATATTTAATTCTAGTACATCTCTAATCTCTATCTTCTCTAATCTCTAATCTTCTCTATCTCTAATATCTAATCTTTTCTAATATTAATAAAAGAGAAACTTTAATTCATTTTTAATTAAGTCTTAATCATTGAATGAATTTCAAAACTTGATTTAAACCGTTGGATCATAATGATGATGTCATGTTTGATTTTTCTTATGATCAATGACATGTTTAATCCTTCAAATTTAATTAATTTTCTAATAACCCTTATTGTCTATTAATAGTTACTTAATTTGAATTTAGACTAATATTTTTAAGGTTAAGATTCTCCTTAAAAAAATGAACTTTCATTACGTAAAATTCTCTAGACTTTAAATTTCAAAAATATCAAGATTTATAAACATATAATTCATACAAGTATATGTATGAGTGAATCAGATTGTTTAGATCATGTTTATATATGAGTGAATCAGACAACCAATTTTGAATAAGTTAAAAACTAATTTAACTATTGAAACACCAATATGTTACTTTTACATAGTTACATAAAAGCATTAAAAATAAAATATTTTGTGACTCAACATTTTATTAAATTTTTCCGGGTATTACCCGGGTCTCTAAGCTAGTTATTATATATGCAAAAGGGAAAAGTGAGTAAAAACAAAAGACATTTATTTATTAAAAAATTAACATGTGAGTGGTTTTTTATCCAAGTTGGATGTGAAACAATCCTACTCTCACTTTCCCGTATGTAAAAACAGATAAAACTCATAGAAATTTTTCTTGTTTGGGTTATCCGGTAAAGATCCTTTGACTTAGATGTAAGTGGCCTATTCGGAGTATCTTGTAGCTGTTTTCGAACCCTTTTCTCGGCTACCCCAATAATGCACCTGACGGTCACCTTGAAAGTGGTTTATTTCCATTATGTATGTACAAAAGCTAATTAATGTAAGTTTTAATTAAGTATTACACTAAAATGTTGCACATTGCAATTTTTAACTCACAATATGGTATTTATGTGATATTAAACATCAGTTAAAAGCCAATGATCCATGGTTCAAGACTTTGAACTTCAAGTGGTGAGACACCTAGGTTTTACCCATGAGACGGAGGTTCGAATCTTACCAGGTGCAAATTCATACTCTATTAATTCTCAGTTGTTAAGGGGAGCAGTGGGATTTTTCCTTTGGCAGTGTTACTCGGCTCGTGGTAGCGGGATCCGATTTAGACAACTAGCTATTCCGTTGTCGAGTCAAGACCTCACCATTTGATGGTGAAGGTGTTTGTTTCTATTCGAAAGTCATCTGTCAAAAAAAACTAAAAACGATCGGGTAAAAGAATTGGGACCAAAACAGAAACACAGTAACACACTGTCATAATTCATATTGTAAGCTTTTTTACACTTAAATGTATTCACTTACACAAACTATTACATGACTCAAAATATAAAGAAAAACTTGTGTTGGTTTTTTCTTTAAGAACAAAGGATATTTGGAAAGAAAAAAAAAGTAGGTATCATAGTAGGGTGATACGAGTAAAAAAAAAACTAAGATAATAATAATAAAACGACTTGATAAAAGACCTTTCTTTAATATGAAAGACTTGACATAAATGAAGTCACAATATACACTTTTGAAAAAGCTTTTACAAAAGATATTTGGACGTTCGGTGTAATTTTTAAAAGATAGGACGAAACTTGTAATGTTTTATTAGATGAGAAAAGGTCTTCAAAAATTAAAAATGCTTGAATCAAATAGTTTCAATCAAACGAAGTTGTGATATCACATTTCAAAGCTATAAAAGACATTTGGTTGTTGAAGCCAGCCAAACATATACCTTGACTTGTGTACATAGAATCATCAGTGGTTCCACTTTAGCTTTTCTTACATTCGACCGATATTTGGTATGTTTCTTTTTGTTTGTTTCAATAATGTTCTGGGTTTCAGGGGCGCAGCATTTAAGGGCCGGGGGGGGGGCGCCCGACCCCCCCAATTTTTTTTTGGTAT
>JAOEHQ010047873.1:0-10541 GCA_025447715.1 Asclepias incarnata | reverse complement strand
TGATGAAGAGCGCAATGAGATATATACTGGCAACAGGCTCGGCTTAGTCCATGTATGGTCTAACTGAAGCCTATAAATGGAACCCGTTACAAATGTAACCATTAGGTTTCTTCAGGTAGCTCATCAAGTCAGTTGTTTCATAGAAATTGTACTCTTGTACAATGAGAGTTTAGGAAAGAATATGAAAATTTCATGTGCAATGTTTAAGAATTGTAAAAAATGTATGCTATTTTTCTTAAGATTATCTTTAATAATTATGAATCTGTTCGGGATATCTTGGTCTTGTAGTGTAATATGCGTGAGCTGTGTTTTGTGAATGGCTAGCTTGATTGTTGCGAAGAATGGTTATACCTGGTGGTGGTTTGAGGTTGCTTGGATCAAGGTAAGACCTACATTAACATAGTATTGCTATTGACCCAGTCACCAAACTTGATGCGTTTTCTATTTAAAGCACTAATTTTTACCAGCTTCATCATAGGTGTACAATAAATCATGGTTAGAGTAGATGGAGTGAGGCGGTATTGCTTCTGGGAAGCCGCTGAGTTGCGCTCAAGTTGCCCCGACCAACTTTTAAAGGGGCTTACTCCAAGAAGCGTCGCTCCACCATAACCATATTGAGGTGGCTTCATCCTATGTGAGGTGGTTTCACATGGTAGGAGTTGCCCCCTCATGGGTTACCTCACTCCAAAGAGTCTTGGTGACCTGATTGGCAATGCAATAGTCTTATTGACCAGAAAGTAAAAGTTTGTTGATATACTAGCCACTTGGGCTAGCAATCTAGCTGGCCAAAGAAAAAAAAAAGGTTTTTTTGTTCTTGTTTTAAACTTAGCGACCTGTTGGTTAGACTCCGGGATGACCTGAAAACCCAGTTTCTTTCTGTTTAATGATGCGACTTTTCTTGATTGGCGACACAATTAATAATTACTCCATAGTATAACCCAAATAGGCCAGAAAGTTGCCATATGACACCAGACTAGCCAGCAGACCCTAGTGATTACAATGAAGCTACACAACGATGATGTACCAACATTGACGTGAAATCAATTATGTTACTGGTAACTCTTGCTGAGAAAAAAAAAGGCTTTTACAACTTTCTTGAAAAGGTAGAGTGCCAAGATGTGCACCGCCTAGCCCGCAGTCCGTTAAATATACATAATATATCACTCGTTTAAAACATTTGTGAGAATAGAGGTGCTGCTAGTAGCCTAGTAGCATACTTCATTTCTCCACATATTATTGCAACAATCATTTGTATATTTTTATCTAAAATATAGAAAAGGGTTATGCTCATTTTTCAACTATTTGCAGTTCCGTTTTTACTTATATTTATTTCGTTGGTTCATAAGTAGATAGTTATAGTATGCCTTGGATTGTATCGCATCCCAATGTATTGACCAGTTAGAATTCCAATAATATAACGTATGTTCGTTTTCAATCCGTAACCTAATACGATATAACCATGTTAAACTATGATGTTCTTGTCCGCGGAATAAACCGATCAGATAACCACATTATATTATGGTCTTTTACCATTTCATGCATATATTCGGTTTTGTGCCTAACATAGACAAATCAAAATCGTCACATTTAAGATACTAAATTGCTAGCATAAAGAGAAGATTTTATTTTCCATTTTAGGAGGCCATGGACATAAAGATCCATCCAATAGTTTTTACTCAAACCTTTACACCACCTATCACCTTGAGTTTGTGGTGATTGACTTGTAAGGCAAGCAATATTAAAGTTAAGGTGCTAATATTGCTTTACTTGTTGGGGTAAAAAGTGGCATGTTTCATTTTTTAAGTGATAGAAACACTTAAGTTAGGTGCTTCCAGAAGCATATTGGTTATTCCCGGGTGTGTTTGGTAGGAGGGAATCATAGAGAATGGAAACGTAATAGAGAATGAAAATAATTGGAAAGAAAATGAGTATTTACAAAGAGAATATATTCTGTTGTTTGGTATAAACAGAGAATGAACATTAGAAAATTACAAAAAATGTACAAAAATAATAAGACTAAAATAATAATTATTTTTTGCATGTTAATTACTTTATCATTTAATAAATAATTAAGATTCATAGATAAAATCCCACTTAAAAATAAAAAATAAAAACATTTTCATTCTCACTATTCTCTCCGATTTGTAGAGAATGGGAAGAATGGAAAGGTCATCCCCTTTCTTCTTTCTCAATTCATTCTCTTGGCCAACCAAACAAGAGAAGTCATTCTCATTCCCTTTCTCTCCTTTCTATTCCCTCCTACCAAACACCCCCTTAAGTTATCTCAAGAATCAATAACTACTAGACCCATGCCCGCGCAATGCAGTGGCGATGGTGACAACGGTGTGGTGGCGGTGGTGGTGACGTTGGTGGTGGTGGCGACGGACAGCGGTATGGGCGACAATGGTGATGTGGTGGTGAATGTAAAAGTAATTGATGTAGAAAGGGTAGTGTAGTTATTTTAAATGTTGGGGATCTATGTTGTAAATTATCTCACTAAGGGTATTATAGGTATATTAGGTAGAGATGTTTAAATTAATAAATAAAGAAGAGGGGTATTTTTGTCTCATCAAATCGTCTTTTTTTGAGATTTTGGGGGGAGAGTTCCCCTTTTATTAAGTATTATTTTTATTATAGATTACACAAAACAAATTACTATTGTGATCAGCGTATTCTTGTGTTTCATAAGAATTGTCATGCTATATATTTTCCTTAACATTTGTTATCTTATTTTTTAGGTTATTAGACCACTCGGAGTGGTGTTAAAAAGGAAACGCTCCCACCCATGCAGGGTATTTTTTTTTATTTTTTATTATATAAAAATTATATTATTGTTATTATTATTATTAGATTGTGTGTGAGTGGTGTAAACAAGAAACACTAGTCCATGTGGGAATGTGGTGTAATGCCCCAAATATATTTATCTTTATTTTATTGAAAAACATACTTTTCCTTCGATGTATCTACAATTTTACGTATTTGTTTGTATCTCAATACATGATTTATTTTAAAAGATTTACAAAACGGTAAATCAATCCATTTACCAAGACAAGACTTTATAATCGAAACGAGCCAACGACCCGAAATAGTGTTTTTTTTTTTTTTTAATAACAAACATGTCTGATCATAGTTGTCGAATCGTGTATCGTGTGTCGACTCGTTTTGTAAATTTTTGAATCGTGTATCGTATCGTGACTCGTATCGTAAGAGACGTAAAAATAAAAATTATATAGCAAAAATATATAATGTATGTCACATACATTATATATTTTTGCTATAGACAAAATAATGTATGTAAACTTATGGCCAAAATAAACAAAATCAAAACTTTAGGGGTCAAAATGGAAATTAATCCTGATAAATAACAAGTACTATACGAAAATAATACATACATTCAAAACAAATGTAAAACTCTGCTTTTAGATTTTTAGTAATGCAATGCAATAATAAAAATATTAGTCCAGCCCATCAAATGAAGGCCCAAGGAATAGGAAATATCAAACCATATGTCCAAAGTCCAAACCCTAATAATATCATACGCCTCTCTTTTTCTTCTTTATCTTCCTTCTATCTGGTTTACCGCACCCCGTCTTCACCACCAACGCCCCCTCTCTCTGGTTTCCAGCTAGTCGGCTACAATGGATCACCACCACAGCCACCATCTACCACTACCCTCTCTCTTTACTTTTCTTCCTTTTCTATCGCCGGGAATAGTGTGCTTAAATAGCAATGGCCGGAAGTTGAGCACGGTGGAGGAAGATAAGGTAATCGTGTCATTAAATAGGGGTTTTTGTGAATCGCACGGTTCACGATACGTACCGTATCGGACCGAGTCACAACACGACTCGCGATTCAAATACGAGTCAAAACCTGCTCCGATACACTAACCGAGTCATTACTTTTCCGGTGAGTTTTGATACGACTAGACAAGGAGAAGAACGACAAATAGAATTGCACAAAAAGATCAGCTTCCGTAATCTCAATACGATACTAACAACTATGGTCCCATCTAATTAACCATACCTAAAAGTTTCACAACCAGATAGTTATGAACCATTGGTATCTACGATTAACATTACTTCACTGTTCAAGTGTCAAAAAGCCGTTGCAATTCTGATTATGATAATTTTAACGATCAAGTGCCAGATAATTGGTATATACACGCAACAGTAACGAGCTGAAAATATTTTATTACAGTCTATTAACTGATTTATTATTTAATCACACATCAGTTCGTAAAACGTACATCCAAACACCCCTAGTATATGTTTTCTTTTGAAAAAGTTAAAAAAATAAATAAACATAAAAGATAAGATGTTACAACACTAAATTTACCATCCAAACTCTCACGACGCTTTACTACAACGGAAAAATTCAAGCAACTTGTTTCCAACTGCAACTATTCTCCAGCCTGCATGAAATAGTGTCTAAACTTCACAAATCAACATGAGAAGCATGATGAACACAAATGAACCATCGACCATTTATCTTCTCAAAAACATTAGTTGCAAACTGTCGTCCCCAGCTTTTACCAGTCGTTCTTACCATTTCTACACAAGTGACATACCCCATATCACCTCTTACAATAACTTGAACATCCTTGACTTCAATCGACAATGGAAAATCATAATCTCCCATAACAAATTCCCAGCTTCCCATTACAAGTTCATATCCCGATATGCCACTAACACCAGGGTGCACAACACACACATTTTCACTCTTTGACCATAACATTTGCATAGCAGCTAAATCACCATTCCTAAATGCATTGTAAAATCGGGAATTTGCTGCTAGAACAGCAGCTTTACTGTCTTCGTGAAGAAGTTTAAGGCTATCTCTGATTTTGGCGGCTTGGGTGTAGTTTTCCTCCTGGATAGCAATTTGTAGTTCCTGCTCTAAGGTTTGTTCATCCAATATCATGCTTTCACTGCTTAAGGTTCCTTCTGAATCTTCTCGTTTAACTTGACATGGCTTTGGAAAACATAAAGATGCATGTCTAAAAGGTACTGCACTGAACAAGTACGAGATTAGACAAATGTTGGATTTTCAATTTGGAACTGATTACCACTTGATGTAATAACCAGAATCAGTTTTTAATGTATGGCTAAACAGATTTTGCTTCTGATTTCATCAACCATTTAGGTGGCATGTAATAATTTTGGATAATGTGTTTCATACGAACTGAAACAACACTGATTTAATTAGGGTAAACTTATGATTTGAAGGACTTCTACTCACATTTCACGTCTCATCTCTTTGTACAAAAATGTCATTTTATCATTTAATTCCTTAAAAAAAACTGAATTCACCAAACACTCCATGCTTGACTTTTACTACTTATGTATAAGCAAATCCAAACACTCACGTACTGTTTTACTACAGCTACTAATGCAACTTTATTTACTAGTATTTCAGATAATGATTTTAAAAGACATACAAATGATCCAATCACCGCCAACTACTCCTTGTATACCCGTTATAGTACATCAAAGAGACAACATTTTGGGTAGTAAGAATAAGTTGTTATCATATAACAGCTACAAAGCTATGGTAAATGAAGTATCAGTAGATTGGTTAGGCTAACAGGAGCTATAACTAACCTAAACATCAAATGATGCTGACAAAGAACATTGGCAATTTGATTGATACAAAGATATTCTTATGTTGCAGGTATGTCGCATAGCAGCCATCGATATGTTAATTTCCTGCTATCAAAACCGATCCACTTTTGAATGGATCAACCCACTTAAATGGGTAGATCTATCGGATCAATGACGCAAACATCTTGATCTATTGGATCATATAAACAGTTAACATCTGATATAGATACATGACTCGTTGACAGTTGACAACCTTAAACTGCATTCGCGAAGCACTCAATAGTAGTTTCCCTAATCATGAAAGGTCCAAGTGTCCAACTACCATCCAATAGTAGTTGTCTTTTAGTTTCAAAGAAGCTTTCATTATCCCAGAATTTAACTAAGACTAACAGCATTGTCACACATACATCTATAACGAAAAAGATGTATTCAAACCATTTATCATAGACCACATTTTTTGCATGTATGACTCGGATGGTTTTTGTAGTACTGATTTCAACTAGGCGGGTTATCCATAAACTATTTATAACACGACTTAAGGAGAGTGAACAATTACAGCCACTCATACACTTCTATATAATCAAGATGCTTTCACACCACCGAATCGCAGATTAGGAGAATGTCAGAATATTGGGTTAGCCCAATACTAGGTTATGGGCTTTTAGGTCTTAATTACACTTAGGTAATTGCGCTTATATATATTTGGTATCTTTGCATTATTTTGAATAAAGACATTTTTCCCTCTCAATTTCAAACAGACATAAGAAACAGGGCAGCAGAATTCATACATGTATGATTCTCTATGAGTGCAGAAGTAAATACAATATGGGCTTTTTGATGGCGGTGGCAACATGTTAATCCAAGGACGGTAAACAAAAGAAAACTTACTAGCAATCCCCCTTTGCTTATTAATACAGCAGCCAGAAAAAAGCGTGACATCCATTTCTCTTTTAGATTTGCAGATTCCATATTGCTTCCGAGACTGCATGGAAATTTTGTCCCTTTCCCCAAAACTGCTTACACAAGTACATGGCATGCTACTAAGATCCTTGTTATTACCCTGGGAATTAAAAGGAATGAGATCAATGATAGAATAAAAAAAGACTATAGTGTGAAAATCAGCATTTATTGAAACTATAACAAACAAAAACAAGCTCAGCTGCAGTAAACCAAAACTAAAACTTTCATATATGCTACACAACTTTCATCGGGCTAAAGCCTAATGTAGAAAATACTACTTCCTCTTTCCCCAAAAGAATGTAGATGACAACCTTTCGAGATACATCTATTACATTGTAAAACCAAGACTAATATCATTTAGGCATACAGATATCTTCAAGGTCTACGTTGTGATTGTAGAAACTGTATCAGTAGTGCTTTATTGTAATTTTCCCATAGTTGGTGAAGCTCAATGCTGAGTCCATCATTAGCTGGTCAAGTAATTGACACTTTGACTTTGACAGGTACTAATTTTGGAAGGAAAGGTTAGTTAACTACACCATAAAGATTATACTAAGGGGAGCAGTTGCACTAAACAGAAAAAGTGTTTCACTTCTTGTTATCAGGTCATGTCATGAAGTAAGAAGCCAATGTTGCTAACAGTCAATATGACAACTACACTCAGGTCAGTTCTCCAAGGTTGTCCACTCCACAAGGACTCTTAGGATAATAGTATCCAATGAAACATTACAACCCAAAAGTCTTATACCCTGAAATAATACCTTCTGTTGGCACAATTGGAAGAGTAAAAAATGGCCTTTGGGAACACTAAAGCAGGGCCTCTAGATCGACAGCATAGTCATCGAACTATACTCATATAACGGAAACTAGGACAAAAGAATGAACATAGTTCAAGCCACGTTCGAAACAGAGATGATACAACATTCCAATGTTTCTAGTGAAAAGGAAAAAAAAAAAAAAAGAAAAAGAAATAAAAGAAAAAAGAGAGAGAACTTTGTCACACGTGTGAGGATCAGAAGGCCCTGCCTCTAGTGAGGCCACAGCTAAATTAGATGAATCATGTGACACTCGATGATTTTCCATATCAGATTTATGAGCAGATTGTCATCAAATCCTAGTGAGAGAAGACATACATAAAATGCATGTCGAACTGAAGGTTTGGTTTATCCAAAATTCCAAATCAACGGTCATGTTTTAATAACTAATGAACAATGGTTTGAAGCCTTCTGTAAGGTAATTCACACTGATGTTCTTTACTGACATATTAGTTAAAAACTCTAGTTTACCCAACAAGTCTACTACATCTACCGCGGAGGCGCAGACCCTACAAATGTTTAAAGATAGAATGGTAAACATTCATGCAAATGTGTCCTTCAGACCGTGCATCACTTGGGACACATCATTTCCAAAAGAGGTGCATCGACATACAAGGAAAATATGATGGATTGGCCCTTACCCGTTTCCCAAAAATGTTCAAGGGGATCTCTTAGCAGGGTATTAGTGTACTGCAACAAAAGCTATCCAAGAGACCAAGACTATGAAATTATAAGCAAACCCCTCAAAGATATGCTGAAGAAAGACAGATTTAAGTGTACTAAAGGCAACGGCATCTTTTCAAGACGTTACTACCGCAATAACAAAGGCTTGTGACATTGACTGTTATTTTTATACGAAGAAGGGACTTTTGAGTTGTTATCGTAGTCATTCCTACAAGCATCAAGAAATTACAACACTTTCGGCATCAACCATACACATTTCACCATTCATGTTGACATACAAAAATATTACTCTTATTTTACCAAATATACAATGGTTAAAATATTTGAATCAACTAATTTTCAAAACCGCATCTATATATTTCTGTTAACTAATTTGCTTATAACGGTTCAATCTTATCTAATTGCTTCAAATCAGACCCCAAGTAACTGGGTTATAAATGACACAAGTTAACTACTTTACTTTGGCACTATTCTTTTTCTTTCGCATTTGACACAAGACTTACCAAGCCACTTCACTGATTAATCCTACAAATTAGCTAAGCTTCAATATTCCCAGCCTAAACCGATTAGCAAAAGACTTTGAAAACCGTTGACCCGCCCCAAGGACAATATGTGGAAGACAATGTTGAGCTTATGCTTTCAGGCTGACTTAACAGGATATTCCAAAGTCCCGAAACACTAGCTTACCCACCCCCCATCGGGTTCAATTCCGGTCGGTCCAAGCCTTATTAATCCCTCTTTTGGCTTCTTCTAGATGCTTAAACATCAAATTTTTCTAATTTTAGTACTATTAATCTCACTATCAACAAAATTATTAGATACAAAATACATACAGAAATTTACTATAAGTATCAAAGTTAATGAAACTCATGTAAAAACAAATACTAAATCCAAGAATCAGATCAAATCCCCACCTTTGACTTTTTCAATACAATGGAAAAGTCAAAAAAGATAACACTTACAATGTTGTTGCTAATAATAACTGTTGGTCGGAAAACTCGTGTAGTTAAATTTGATGCTTCCATCAACATCATCATCATCGGAAAGATGTTTTTTTTTATAGATATATATGATTATTATTATTATTATTTTTTAATTAAAGATATATGAAATATGATTTTCAAGTGATTGTTTCTTCTCTTATTATTATTATTATTATTATTTTTGTAGTTGATAACTTGATATATAGGTTTTCCTTGCATAACAAAGTAAATTTCTACTTTTAGCCCTTCATTTCAACTTATACAATATCCAATTCTCTATTCTTTTCAATTTTTATTTTTACACGACACTTCTAAATTATATGAATGTTTAAGATGAATCCCAAGACTTCTAGAAAAAAAAACACTAATCCACCCTCACGATTCTATTTTTTTTTTATAAGGTATGTTTCTAGTTTTTCAAAAAAAAAAATCCCTTTGTAAAACTCCCTAATAGGTACTCTGGTCGGGTTATCGATCTAGGCGGAGAGTATTCGAAGAGTACTATGTTGAAAGTTTTGTATATAAAGTTTGAGTTTATATGTGTGACGTATTCATAAGACCATTTAATTGTTGATAGGGTCCTAGAGGTATGTTTATAAATATTAACACGATTTTTTTGAATAATTCAAGTCAGTTTTTGACTTATTTTTGACCAAGTTTCGACTGAGTTGGTCAAATATTCCCTGAGTTGACCAAATTGTGGACCATATAACGATTACTCGAATATTACTCAACTCGCATCGATGACAAACCTTGTAGCGAGTACTCGGCTTTTGAAATCAGATTTTTTATTACATGGGAGTTTCTTCACGTTTTTGTGTTGAAATAGTGTTTGAAAAAGCCATGTTGTATTGTTGTAAAAGTGGTCATCCCGTGTTTCCTAATTACAAACTGAGACTTTTTTAGTTTCCTTTAAAACACATTTGTCGACTGCGATTTGGGGTCTTTGACCGAATGGCAATCCATATTTGACAGGATGTAAGTGACTATTTTTATGACCCTATTTTTTAAAACACTATTTAAAAATGACACCTTTTTGTAAAATAGAGGGGAAAAAATCGTTTGTTACGCTAATCATTTCTTGATAAGATAGTTCATATGATCACCCAAATCTTGAACATACAGTCAGTGATGCCAGATTAAGTGATTCCATAAATTTGTTTTGGCATGTCTACAAACTCAAAAGTGTATAAAATTGTGAAGTACATGTTTTGCATTTGCATGATGAGATTTTCATGGAAAATGCCTACTAAATCTTCCCGCATTTAAAGATTAATAGTATATATACGATACAATAGTATATATACGATACAATAATATACATACGGTGTCAGAAGAATAATATCTAGAATAATATCTAGAATATAATCTATCCAAAGGAATAATATCTAGAATAATATCAAACGATATCGAATGATATCTAATAAAATCAAATAATATCGAATAAGATCAGAATAAAATCTATCCAAAGGAATAATATCTAGAATAATATCAAACGA
>JAOEHQ010047872.1:0-21499 GCA_025447715.1 Asclepias incarnata | reverse complement strand
ACTGTGTACATCTTACCTCCCCCATACCCCGCTTATGCAGGGATTGGGTACCGTTGTTGTTGTTGTTGTTGTTGTTGGTATAAATCAATATTACTTTATGTAGAATGATATATCTTCATAAAATTTTGATTATGACATTTGTTAAAATCAAAAGATGAAATTAGAAGAGAGAATTATGCTTTATAGTTGAATTTTTTTTTATGCACAAATGGTGTTTGATAAAATGTATACTATTATATATGTATATATTTTTTTTGTTCCCTTTACCGAAGTTCTTTCTTATATCTTTCATTGATTAAATTTTGTTTGATTTTTCTATTTTTTTTCTTTTATGTTTCTCAGTATCAAGTATTTTTTTTTCCCATCGGTATATGTTAAAAAAAAAAAAAAAAAGGTTTAACCGACCAGATCAAAACGGTTTAATTGGTTTTAGTTTGTTTGGTTTGACATATCAATTTGGACGGATTGGTTTGAAAAATCGTTAAACCATTTATATTGGTTTGATTGAGATTTTAAGCTAAAACCGGTCAAACCGGACCATAAACATCTCTAATTTCAAACATTCATATGTATACTAATTTATTTAAATTATGGTGCATCTTAATTAATGTGCTTTTATATTAGTTGTAGTGGTATATATTTTTTGTTGTATTATATAATTGTTTTGTTATAAAATAATTTTGTTGTAAAATATTCTATAATTTATTTTATAACAACATCACATATTGAAAAGAAATATTGAAACGAAAGCTATAAGATCAGGGTTCTAATTAAGACTAGTTTTGATATATAGTTTCGATGTAACAAATACAAAAGTTTCTATTAATGCCATGTTTTTCCCATTCTAAATTGACTAGTTCATTAATTTCCACATTTTTTGCTGCAGCAAAACAACCTTCATGGCATGGTCCAATTTCATGTTCTTTTTTGAAAATTCATATGTTTATTATATGATCATGAAATTTATAAATTAAGAAATGGATCACATGTCCAAATGCCGTTGCAAAATCTGGTTGGTAATATGTTTGTTCTTCATTTGTTGGTATTTCATGATTCACAATGTTAATTGGTATAATCTATCTTCTCCTAGAGTCACATTACGGTCACAAGAATCAAGCCCGGTCGAAATCTTGGATTCGAACACGACTCATATCGTTGCCAACACGAGCACCCGTGGTGATGATGGGGAAGAAGGTGGCAACGATGAGAGCGCGAATCATGGTTATGATGGAGGTGATGAGATCGATTGGCTTCATGATATAGCTCAAATGCGAGCACTCGAGAATGAATTGGAACCTTTACTTCAAGAATTAAAGCCGAAACCGGATAAAAGGGTGAATGAAAGGGTGAGGGAGAAAGAGGATATAGAGGAGAAACGAAAACCGGGATCAGAAGATGACAAGAGAGTAAACGAGACGGTGATCGACGAGGTAGTAGAAGAAATGGGGAAAACGCGAAGGAGGAGCCGGGGGACTAAACGTTCGTGTTCGGGTCGTTATATTTATGTCCACCACCTTCCGTCGAGGTTTAACGATGAAATACTCGACGATTGTCAAGCATTTAGTAAATGGCAAAATATGTGCCCGTACATCGATAACAACGGGCTTGGTCCGAATCTCGGGAACCCCCAAAGGGTTTTCTCGAGATCCGGGTGGTATTCAACAAATCAGTTTATGTTAGAAGTCATCTTCCGCAATAGAATGAAGCAGTACGAATGCCTTACAAACGACTCATCAATCGCTTCAGCCATTTACGTGCCATATTATGCGGGTCTTGATGTTTGGAGGTACTTATTTGATCATAATACCTCGTCTCGCGACGCTTTGTCTCTCGATTTGGCTGAATGGTTACGTGAACAACCCGAGTGGAAGACTACGTTGGGCAGAAACCATTTCCTCGTCGCGGGGAGAATAACTTGGGATTTTCGTAGGGGATCCGACGACAACGATGCTTGGGGAAACAAACTAATGTTATTACCTGAGTTCAAAAACATGACAGTTTTGACGATTGAAAAAAGCCCTTGGCATAGTAACGATTTTGGAATACCTTACCCTACATATTTTCACCCACAAAGCGATAACGATATCGTTGATTGGCAGTATAAAATGAAAAGACAGCGAAGGAGGGCGTTGTTTTCCTTCGCGGGCGCTCCACGTCCAAACATGGAGGAATCAATTCGCGACGAGGTTATCAAACAATGTGTTGAATCGAGACGAAAATGTAGATTACTGCAATGCTCATACGAAAATCTAAGGTGTTACCAACCTATCGATGTGATGAGACTGTTTCAGAGCTCGATATTTTGCTTACAACCTCCAGGCGATTCATACACCCGAAGATCAACTTTTGATTCCATTCTCGCCGGCTGCATTCCTGTTTTCTTCACCCCCGGGTCAGCTTACGTACAATATTTATGGCATTTACCTAAAGAATTCGACAAATACTCGGTTCTTATCAACGAGGAAGATGTGAAGCAAAAGAATGTTAGCATCGAGAGGATTCTATCACGTATTCCACCCAAGAAAGTGTCCGAAATGAGAAATGAAGTGATCGGGTTAATTCCGAAAGTGGTTTATGCTGACCCGAAGTCGAGATTGGAAAAACACAAAGATGCATTTGATCTAAGTATCGATGGGGTTGTTGAAAGAATTGGAAATATTAGTAACAACAACACATCAACTGTTGATTTTGATGAGAGATTTAGTTGGAAATACTACTTGTTTGGATCTGTAGATGAACATGAATGGGATCATTATTTTCGTTATTCCATGAATTCAAAAGTGAAACAAGCAGAAGTTGAAGCTAATTGAATCAATATATATACGTGTGACAAGTATATTTAGATTTGAAATGTTATCATATAGTGTGTGTGTTAGTACTTGTACATGTAAAAGATCGATGTGTGTATTGTCATGATTTATGGAACGTAGAATCTCCACATTTTCAACATATATTCATGTAAGAATGAGAATGACAATCGGGCGAGTAATACTATATCCGAACCCGATAAGAGAAATGATACCCATCGAGGATCTTATCGGGGCACCCTATCGGGCCAGATGGTTCACCCTATTGGAAGACACAGTAGCTTACCTTCGGTCGAAAGGTAACACTGCTATTTATTTGATATGGTAAGAGCGTAACAATCGGTTGCATAATAAAGGCCCTCGTCGTCAAGCAGACCAAATACTCGGTATTTGATATGTGTTGAAGGAAGTTATTTAAAGCAAATTAAAGACTACAATTACAGTTGCTGAATGATAGAAATTTGGAAGAATTAAGTTCAAGTGTGGTGTGTAATATTTTCAGATATGTGTAAGTAAGTTGAGCCAAATTTCTTATATAATTTGTCTTGTAAACTGAAAGTCTTCGAGCCATATAAGCTCATTGTAATATTTTTAACGGTAATATATTAATCTTAATATGTTATAACATAAGATTGCTTATAGCCATTGTCATCCTACCAACTGACTATCCTTGCTGAAAAGTTATAAGATGATCTATATGCTCACATCGCCCAAACATAATTCTAATTATAAATAAACTATCGACGTTGTCAACACCATTTTCAAATATTTATAGCTTCCTAAAGAGTAAATGTTTTGGTTTTAAAAAATGAAGTAACTATTTTAACAATATAATTTGCAGATTCTTATTCTTATTTAGTTCATTTTAAAAAAACGAAATTAAACAAATATATATATCGACTAATAAACAACCCAATATTATCGTAGTCGCACTTTTTTTTTTCAGCACATAAAGTCTATTTATTGATGTAAAACATACATGCACACAACTATAAAAATGGCCGTTGTTGTAACCGAAACTAGAGTTATAAAAGAATAGAGTGATTAATTGTATATCAACGCGTTTGTAGTCCAACGGTTAGGATAATTGCCTTCCAAGCAATAGACCCGGGTTCGACTCCCGGCAAACGCATTTTTTGTTTTTTACACCTTAAAATTGTTATAAACATTTTTGTTGCCATCACCATGGTATACACATCGTCAATATCTCATTAGAACAAGAAGAATTGCCACTGTCGGCTTACCACTTCAACATTTTTTCGTATGATCCAAATGTATATATGATATCAAGTAGAGTAGCAGACAGGTATTCCTTTCGTTGTCAATAGCGAGACAAGACAAAGACATTAAGCATGTAAAGACATGTACTTGACGTTAAACATCTCAGGTAACCTGGTTATGCTAGAAGTCTTCTCGATTGTAGAAATTACAATCAACCACATCTTTGAGCTATAGAAAGACATTCTTCTTACAAGCCAAGTCCACGCTTAGCTAGATATGAAGTCTTATTTCATAGAGCCTTCAACAGCATGATCATTGATTTTGCTCCTTCTGAAGAGTTGCATTTTAAGCTAAGCATCAGATTATTGCAGATTGATGCACAAACTTCATAAATTGCACATCAATTCTTATGACGACGGAGTGTAGAAAAATTACCAATTTGAACTTGACGTTGTTGCAACGACTACCACTATTAATATTATGTGTGATTATCGATCTATCACAATCCCTTCTGTTGTTTTGCTAAAATTCAAGTTATACATTATCTGTTTTGTATATATACAAGGCCCTAACTATTTATACAGTAGCACCTTCTATTGGTTCTCTTTTGCTCCCACTGGCAACGGTTTAAAAGCTGCCAATAAGACAGCAACTTTGGATGAAAGAAACCCCATCATGCCAAAAACAAGATCTTTAGGTGTTAAAACCAGCGACTGATCTCCATTACCAAGTTTAACCACAATGACAGCAAACGCAAGTGCCAAAACCAGAGTGGTCACCTGACCTTTGAACCGTCCAAACATTTGGTCAAGACCCCCACTCCGGTCCAGAACTGGTGATGGCAGTTCATCAACCGATCTCTGCAGCAATAAAAGGTAAAGAAAACCACCTATTCCACCCGTCAGAAAAGCAAATGCAGCATTTTCACCGGCAGAGAAGGATGCAACTGTTGATCCAGCGACTATCAGGAGTGCATCATAAAGCAATAACGAGAACTTTAAATCTGCATATTCTTTCATGCTTTCTTCATTTGATAAGCTGCTTAATGAAGGTGGCTGAGAAATGTTTTGATTTAAGGCCAAATTGTCCCTAGATATCTCGGTAACTATGTTCGGTCTAAGTTCTACCATGGAAATATCAGTTCCTTCCCCTAGCAGAATGTCATCAGCTATGAAATCATACTGGAAAATATCAAAATGATGATTTTCATTTTCTTTCAAAGGAGATCGTGACCAACAAATAACGCTTACACTTGCTGGTCTCCACTGACCTGAAATGAAAAATAGGATTAAACACAATGATCAATTTCTAAAACATCTATGCTAGTTAGGTCTTCAAAAGGGGTTTGTTGCATAAAAAAGTAGCCAAGGCTTGGTACAATTTTCTGTTTTGGGTAATCAACCCTACAATAGGACTCCTTAAACTTTCAAAAATATCGATTTAAAGGTATTCTAATTTTGAACCATGACGAGTTTCGCTGACAGGGCGGCAGGAAAGTAGTTAACTCAGACCTTAAATCAAACCAAAGTTGGTTACTTTCTTTATGTAATAACCTTAGTTCTAGACACTATTGTATCAGACTATATGCATTAGTTAACCTGATTCAAGGCCGACCCATATAGCTTCCAGTTTTCCAATTGTGGGTCCTTCAAAAGTGAAATGATTGATAGATCCTCTTTGAAAGTGGAGCAAGTTAGAACCATCTTTGTCTTTCAGTTGCAGAGGATGATCTGTATTTGAAGTTGCTGCTACCCTTTGCAAGATTGAATCACCATTATCGTCTACCAAACACAGTAATATTCCAGAATTTGAGTCGGTAAGACCTGATCCATAGTAATTACTCGTTTGAATTGTGAGTTTGTATAAGCATTCGAGTCTGTCTTCTTTGAAAGATGTAACCAGCTTCTCTAACGAAGAATCCGTGGTTGGTTTCACTTCATTGGCAGGCAAAAGACGAGTAGGTTTTGCATAACCCTGAAAATCTGAAGTGACACATGCGTGAGGCTAGGATGAAGACCACAAAAAAGTTCAGCTAATTCATAATAGCAAACCTCTAGTTCAACACTTGTTTCGGTTTGCATAAAGACTAGGGGTGTCAATTTCCAACACAAATCGCAACACGAAACGAAAATAAACGGATTTGGGTTGTGTCCAAACAGGTTTGGGATGACTAACATGTTTAATAAATAGGCTGGGGGTTCGGGTTGGCCTTCCTATAAAGTACAAACTCATGTTTTCAATCAAAAACCGTAATTGCAGAATGTTTTCTTATGTTAATTCCTTCTTCTTTTTTATTTATTTATTTATTTTTTTGGAAGTATTATGGCATTGCTTATAACTAAAGCCCTAATATTAGAGTATGCATTCAAAGTATTCAGACCCCCCTAACTTATCGTGTACCTTTTCATTATAAGCAGCAATAGAATAGAATAGAATAGAATAGTAGTTACCTTGGAAATTGGATTTCTTAGAATGAAGAAGAAAACGAGGAGGGGTTTTTTTAGTACAAATTATTGGTGGGTTTTTGATGATCATGGGTGGGGTTGGGGTTATCATACCATAATTTGTAGTAGTAGCAGTGTAATTATATATCATAAGTGATTCCATTTGCAATTTCTGATGGATGGATTTTCAGGTATTAACAATTACAACCGATTGATTGATTGTTCACAATTTCTCCAGCTGTTTCCTTTTACTATTTATTTTATTAAAAACACTAGTTGAAATTGGGATGAATGGATCGGGTCGATCGAGTCGGGTCATTTAATGAGTTTCTCCGATTAATGTCGATAATGTTGAATTGTTGATGATGGTAGTCCAATGGGCCTCCTGAATATCATTCTAAGGGTTGTATGACTTGTATCACTAATTCACTATCGGGTTAATAGCTTTTTTTTTTTTTTTTTAAAGGAATTGATAATCTTACACTACTTTTTGATAAATCTATCACTATTATGCATTATATACTTATACTGTCAGTTATATCAGTTGTATTATGCGATAGATTAATTTAAAAAAATGATACAAGTATGGACTACTTTTTTATTATTATTATTTATTTTTTATTTTTTTTATTTACTGGCGAAACCTAAGACCTCCCACGCCCAAACCAGCTTCGGAAGAATCGTGAAATTGAGCTATGTTTTAGGAAGGTCAATCTAAACCTAATACATTTCAATGCATTACCCATGTCGATCTAGCTACAAATTATCAGTTCCAACTACCACTTATCAGTTTAAACTATAAGCTATCATTTCCAGCTATAAACTAATTCTGAGCACCCCAAGCAAGTCTATTTTTATGTTGAGTTCGTATTGTGTTATGCATAACCGGTTCACTATTGTGTGACAAGCGGCCTTCTATGAGAATGAGAGATTGATATATAAATTTAATAATTAATAATAACTGTTAAGTGAGTTTGTCAGAGAGGTTTTTCTTAAAAATTTCCAGCTGTGTTTTTTATTTCACATGAAAAAATTAGTTATATTTTCTTATTTAATAATTTGGTTATGTTTATATTCTTTGCTAATATACAGTTTATGTTTGTATTATTTTTATTGTTTTAGTTGTTTTTATTTAAATAAATTTTTCACCAAACCAAATCCTTTGATTTGTTGTGAAGGACATCATTATATTTATTATTCATCCATCTATTTGATGTTGATAAAGCATACCGGTCTACCGGATAAATACAAGAAGAAGACAAACAATAGGTGAATTATTTGTCTCAAAGATTTGAGCCTTTGAGGTATGTTTTACAATTAAAAATGTACATCACAAATCATATACTATTATTTTGTATGATTTTAACATCAATTTTCTTAATTTGCATTATCAGTAGTTGTATCATTGATTTCACATAAAAGGACATGTATGTAGGTTAATGAATTCTGAGAATAAGAAGCTATAGTATGACAACCATATCATACAACTTGCAAAATTAAAATATATAAAGGTCTAGTTATATAATTTAGATAAAATGTCATAAATGGTCCCTATAGTTGACGATATTCGCATTTTAAGCCCTGTGTTTTTTTTCTGTTGCTAACTGTCCCTGGGGTTTCCATTTTCATTGCCAGCAGTCCCTGGCACTAACAGTCGTTAATTTTAGGCCGTTAAGTCTCTCATGTGCATACCACGTGAGGGTAAAATCGTCAATTTCGTAACCACAGGGACTATTTGTGATAAAAACATTTTTTAATTAATGATATATATATATATATATATATATGTGTGTGTGTGTGTGTGTGTGTGTGTATCTATTATCTGTATCCATTTCCAGGAGGGGATCTTGCTCCCTCAGTAAATCATCATCAATTTAAAAATCCCTCAATAATTAACTCCTCTCCAAACAAAAGAAAATAAAAATAAAAAAACAGTTAAAATTTTTAAGAAAATACAAGGTCAAGGAAATAATTAAAATTGTTTTAATATTCAATATTCATTGCCCGGTACTAGGTCCGGGTAATATTCAAATTGTGTTTGGCTTTTAATATTTCGTTTTCTTATGTGCTAGTTATAAATTTTATCCTTAAATCCACAATTCACAAATATTTGTCTTGTATGACTCCTCAGTTATCTTATTTATTGTCCGTATTTTATCCTCATTATATTATCTATAACAAATCTTGTACATAGATATTTTAGAGTATTAATATTTATATGGTGATTGACTGGTTGTAACACTTGAATGAACGATTATACCTTCACTAACGGTTTAAAACTAACGACTGTTAGTGTCAGGGACTGCTGACAATGAAAATGAAAACCCCAGAGATAGTTAGCAACGAAAAAATAACACAGGGCTTAAAATGCGAATATTGCCAACCACATAGACCATTTGTGACATTTTCTCTATAATGTAAATAAAATCTTTATTGATGGTTCAATGCTTAAAAAGTTTAACATGAATTTGATAAGTTTTAAGTAAAATAATGAATTATAAAAATAATTAGGGATTTGTTAACCAGTTTTCTGGGGGCATTGGTTAGTATGCATTTAATGAATTCAAACATTCTTAAATAAATGAAATCTGAACTTTTATTATCTCACATAAAAAGAAAATAAAATAAGTTAAGTCGGACTTGTGTATCGCACGGGTATTAAGAGTAGTATTTCTATATAATAACTAAAACAGTAGTTACGAAACCTTATTAAGACTATCCCCAACCTATTCCGAACCTCTAATTGTCTACCGAACCTCTCATATTAATTTCAATATTTTTTAAATATTAAATAATTTAAAATATAATAATTTATTACATATATATTTTTCCATGTATTGAACATTGTTTTATTTATTACATAGATTTAACAAATCCACTGTATTTGCTAAAATATATTTAATTTTTGGAAATATTTTTTTTCCCCACTAGATTTGAAAATCTCATCAAATCCCACTACCCCAACCTAACCTATTCTGAACCTCTTCAAACCTCTTATTGTTTACCGAATCTCTCACATTAATTTTATTTTTTATTAAATATTAAATAGTTCAAAATATAATAATTTATAACATATATTTATTTCCATGTATTGAACATTGTTTTATTTATTACATAAATTTAACAAATCTACTATATTTCCTATAGCAGATACTATTTCTAAATCATATAAATATCAAATATACCCAATTCATTTTAAAGAGTGAATTTCATATATACCCTTTCTAAATCATATAAATATCAAATATACCTAATTCATTTTAAAAATATCGAATATACCCATTAAAAATAAATTTTTTTAATCAAAATATACCCATTCTAAATATAAAAACATCAAATATACCCATTTTATATATTAAAATATCAAATATATCCAAATCAAAAATTTAATTATTACTCTTAAACCACCATCAGCCGCTGCCACCACCACCAGAAGTCGCTGCCACCACCACCAGCCGTCGTCGTCGTCATCTTTTCCAGTGATGATATGGTATGGGCTCCGACCTCAAGGGTATTTATAAAAGAAGATAAAGGGCGTGATCGATGATGGGGGTGATTGGTGATGGCGGCGACCACCTCCATCCCTGATCATCACCATCTCCGAGAGCGGAGCCCACACAGCTAAGGGTGGTGCCTTTACCGTATCCAACGATCACCATCTCTGATCGCCGTCATCACCAATCACCCTCATCACCGATCGCCCCCTCTATCTCTCCTTTATGAATATCCTTGAGGGTGGAGCCCGTACCGTATCATCACTGGAAAAGATGACGACGACGGCAGTGGTGGTGGTGGTGACAGCGACAACGGTGGATGGTGGTTTAAGAATAATAATTAAAATTTTGATTTGGGTATATTTGATATTTTTATATATATAAATGGATATATTTCATATTCTTATATATAAAATGAGTATATTTGATATTTTTAAAATAAATTGGGTATATTTGATATTTATATGGTTTAGGAAGGATAAATATGAAATTCACTCTTTTTTAAACTATAATACTCATAATATTTTTTTCACACAAATACATTTTAAAGGTATCTGTAAAAAAATAATGGTAAAATTGTCATCCAATAATTATGTACATAATGATTATATATTTCTACAACTGTGTGTCATTTTTATTATGAACATTTTGGGAAAGATGGGGTAATATTTAATAACCTCCACCATTGTAATATAAACTTTATTGTTAATGTCATATTGGTACATATTGTAGTTTAAAGTTAGTAATTTGATATTTGATTTGTGTAAATGAGATAATATGTTTTTTGAGAATTTTATTATTAAATTAAATTAACATGTTTTAATATTTAATTTTACATTGTCACTATACGAAGATATAATGAATATATCTTACGCACCATCTGCAATATAAAACATTTTCAAATAATAATATCATCATTTTCCAGCAGGTATTATCTATATTTAACTTTATACTATCATTATAAAAAATATATCATACATATCATATTAACCATCTTCGATACCAAACATTTTTTGAATGATAATATGATCATATTTTAACATGTCTTATCTAAAGTTACTGATTATGTTATCATAAAATTTTAATATGTTTATCTCACGTATTATGCGGGAAAATAATAAGTTACAGAATATTTCAAAAGTTGGGATCGATGATGGAATATCGATATTCGATAATGATTTTGTATTAGATAGATTTACATGTTTCCTAAGATTTGGTCCGTCTTTATTCATTGCAACACAACCAAAACAAAACAACTAAATTGTTGGGATTATAAAAATTAGGCACTGAAAAACCAAAAGATTTGCCGGGATACACTGTGTTATTGACTCTTTAATCATTGACCAAACATTCAAATGTTTCTTTAAATCCCCTTTTAAATGTCAATTGCTACATTACGCCCCTTGTGTCTTCAAAAATATCCCCAATATTGGAATGTTGCCAATTGACCACAAATCATACACCTAATATAGTTGTCGTTTTAATTTCATAGAAAAACTATAATCAAATAAAATTTAGAGTAAATGTCACAAATTGTTCATGTGGTTAGTTCGTTTATTACGTTTGATTCTTCATTCGTCCTTGTACTCTGGTTTTGTATAACCGGTTGTCCCTCCGTCTAATGTACGTTAGTTTTGCCCCGTTAAACCCCCCGGTGTGTTGCACGTGAGGGTAAAATGATCACAAATCGTCCTTGTAGTTCGTCACAAACCATCCTTGCAAAACCGAATCCTCTATAGATTGAGCTAGACGCAAGTACTTCCCCAATCATAAGAAATGAATGACTCCAAGTTGAATCGTTTTTGTTACGGTTCCTGTTATATAACACCTCCAAAAATATTGAATGGATATATTATGCAAGAGGCATTAATATTCCATATAATCTCTATTATTGTATCCCTTTTTATCCCCTAGACATATGCTATTCTTCATTGTCCCGGTTATTTGATCCAATACTATATCCTAAAGGCATATGTCGATGGGCATAGCTCAAAATGGTATCAAATATACCCCAATCAACCTCATCAACCAAAGTTGTAGTTTTTACTTTCTAAGCTCATCATTGGTGTTTGGTTTGAATGTTTGTATCACTTTGGTTATGGGAATGGTAGTGAGTTTCTCAAACCCACCATACCATTTAGGTTTGACATATATGCATAAATTCATGGATTTGATTTCTAATTTTCAAAGTTAAACCCGTTAAACAAACACTATATATATCATATTCTTTTCTATATTCTCCTTTCAAAACACACACACACACAATTTCTTAAGAACACGGTTTGGTTTTCTTTATAAAAAAAATTTAAAAATTATAATAAAATCTTTCCAATTATTACTCCTAATAATAAGTATAGTTAAGAAGTCAACTTTCACATTTATTAAATACTAGTGAATACACACCATATATCTCTTTCTATTTTAAGGATTTTCTTCTCACAACTTGCACACTCCCCCACCCTTATCAAATATGGGTCTAAATATCCCACCGGAAAAACCAAACTCACCCATCACCACCACTGGAACCCTCCCAATAACCACCACCACCATCCCATCAACCATCAAAAGCCACAAAAAACTCACTCTAGTCCCACTTATCTTCCTGATATATTTCGAAGTAGCGGGCGGCCCATACGGCGAAGAACCTGCCGTACAGGCGGCTGGGCCACTTTTCGCGATCCTTGGATTCTTGATATTTCCATTCATATGGGCGATCCCAGAATCACTGGTGACAGCCGAACTGTCCACCACCTTTCCAGGAAACGGTGGTTTTGTGATATGGGCACATAAAGCATTTGGTCCATTTTGTGGATCATTAATGGGTAGCTGGAAATTCCTTACGGGGGTTATAAATATCGCCGCATTTCCAATACTTTGTATCGATTATATGGAAAAACTGTTTCCGGTGTTTAACTCAGGGTTGCCGAGAACTCTTGCGATATTGTTTTCGACTCTTTTTCTTTCTTTTGTGAATTATACCGGTTTGAACATCGTTGGTATGGCTGCCATCACCCTTGGGATTATTTCACTTGCCCCTTTTGTTCTCATGTCACTCATCGCCATCCCACAAATTCGCCCACACAGGTGATATATAATCTGAATGGTTTAATTTACAATATTTCCATTTTTTTTTACCTCTAATTACATATGTATTATTAAATGATTCTTGAATGCCTATTCAACGTTGGATTTAGCGGGTCCGGTTAAGATAACCGACTACCTGGTCTGAATAGGCCCTCACCTTTGAATGGGTGACGGTTGCCGTTAAAAGAAAAAAAATAATAAATCTTGAAAGTTTTACAAATTTATCATTTTATCTTTAATTGAATGTGTATTTTTATGTTGGTGATGTATATGTAATGCGCAGATGGATAAGTTTAGGCCAAGAAGGTGTGAAAAAAGATTGGACTTTATTCTTCAATACCCTTTTTTGGAACTTAAATTTTTGGGACACCGTTAGTACAATGGCTGGAGAAGTGGAAAACCCAAAAAAGACTTTCCCAAAAGCTCTGTTTTTTGCCGTGATCTTTACTTGTTTAGCTTACATAATCCCTCTCATGGCGGTCACGGGTGCTGTTTCCGTAGACCAAAACGAATGGGAGTCCGGGTTCATGGCAGTCGCAGCAGAAATTATCTCGGGTAAATGGCTAAAGATATGGATCGAAATTGGAGCTGTGTTATCAGCTATTGGTTTATTTGAAGCACAGCTAAGTAGTTGCGCTTATCAAGTTCTTGGTATGGCGGATATAGGTATTTTGCCAAAGTTTTTCGGGGTTAGATCAAAATGGTTCGACACACCATGGGTTGGAATATTGTTATCGACTTTGATCACACTCGCGGTTTCTCGTATGGATTTTACAGATATAGTAGCTTCGGCAAATTTTATATATAGTTTAGGGATGTTGTTAGAGTTTGCATCATTTGTTTGGCTACGAAGGAAGTTTCCTACGTTGAAGCGGCCTTATAAGGTGCCACTCGGGATACCGGGACTGGTGGTGATGTGTTTGGTTCCATCAGCATTTTTGGTGTTGATCATGGTGATTGCTACAAAGATTGTGTTTCTTGTTAGCGGGTTGATGACTGCCGGTGCTATTATATGGTATTTTTTGATGAATTATTTGAAGGCAAAGAAGTGGTTTGATTTTGCAAAGGGTGATGATATTGAAGGTGTGGAAGAATTGCAATCATCTTGACAATTTTCATACTACAACTAATTGTTGGCTTTCTTGATGTCGGGTTCATTAATTAGGTCCATGAGTATGAAAGCCGGGGTGGGGTCATGGTTGGTGGTGAGTTAGACTGAGCATATAGTACTTGTGGACTCATTTAGGTCAATTCTAGTGTAGCTTTCTTTAGATGAAAATGAAACTAATTGTTCATGCATGAGCATGTACAAGTTGATATTTTACAATATTTATTATTTATCCTAGATTTTTATTTTAAGTTAATTTTTTCAAATTTATTTAAAGTTTAAGTTGAACTTTTATAAAATTCCAATTTGAAAAGAGAAGTTATACGTATGTATAATGAGCCTGAAGGCGACTTTATACAAACTTATTTAGAGGCATAACCTATATATATTTTGATGATGATGATGATGATGATAGTAAAGTTTCACAAAAGCAAAATACTCAAAACCGAAACTATTGACTTTTGGAAATTCAATCCTTTTTTTTTTAACAAGCAAATACCTGATGATACTATAAATATAAATATAAATTTTAGCTTTTCAACTCTGCCAATATATATTAAAGTAACGCAACAAACATTTGTTTTCTATAATAAACTCAATATAAGGCCCCTCCCTATCGCATTGCATCTTCTCGTCATGTATCTCGTCGTTGTCGTCATGATAGGCAAGAGCCCGTCAACATTTGGTCGTCATCGTCCCTCGTTAATATTTGGAAATCAACAGACGGGGTGTGTGGGTCTAAGGTTTGGGGCCACTATTGATTAATCTCTGTGTGTAATATATATATTTTGGAAAGTTTTTTGTCGTTATTTAATTTTATGAGTCATGGTGTGGGGCCACTAGCATAACCCTGTTGGCCACTAGTGTGTTTCCTTTCATTTTTTATCAATTAATTTTATGTTTTAAATAATTAAAAATAATAAAAAAGTAGATGATGGGGGTGATGATGAATGTATGATAGGGAGGGGGTAGTTCTTAGGTGTGTCTTGGAGAGAGAAAGCTGATGTTGCAGTGAAGACGAGGTGATGACGGCGTCAGGATAGGGTGAGGCCTTATTGTTTTGCGTAGTTTAAGTTTCATTAAAAAAAAAATTATGAATCTAATACTACGTAATTTCTATGCTGCATACTAAAACTATGTCTAAATAAACCATTTTTTGACTAGCATTGCAGTAACTTTGAGTTTCAAATTCGAAAAAATAAATAAGAAATGATTTATGAGAAAATACAAATACCATATTTGTTTTAATAAGTTTGGACTGTATCATTAAAAAAAATACATGTAAACTTAAGAAGACTAAAAATTCGGCATAAATGTCCATGTGCTTTTCATTTAACAATCTTGGACTTCAGTCTTACAAAATAATTATATATGGACTCTGATTGCAAAAAGAAAATTAAACATAACCTGCAAGTTAGGCTCGACTACATACAAGAAATGTGTAATTTACTCTTATTTAGTAACATACACTTTTGTAGCTATATTACTTGATGCTTTCTATATTCACCACAACAACAAAAACAATTGTACCCAATCCCGACATAAACAGGGAATGGGGATGGTGAGATGTAGACAGTCTTACCTCTACCACAAGATTAGAGAGACTGCTTCCAGAAGGACCTCCGGCCATAAAGTGAACTTGCGCGTGATCATGTGTGGTAATGACCATACATATTAGAAAACAATTACATGAATAACATACAATAAAATAAATATATCGGGGAATATAAACACATTAAAACATAAATCTAAAACATAAAACTGTACGCTATATGGTAAAAATCACGAGCATGTCAAATAAAGATAAAAGAATCACATTATGCAGGCATTCATTCATTATTCATATAAGCAAATATCACATCATGTAGATGATGGGGTGACATGCTCTACATATATACATATAATTCATATATACATATAAATTATTCATATATACATATAAGTATCACATCATGCAGGCATACATACAAATATGAACGAGATAAACCTAAAAATCACATCCTGATGCTTTCTATATTCATACATCAGAAAATTAGACAATATGTTGTATGATTAAACCAACTCAAGCCATCTGGTTTTAACTGCCACTCTAACAATTACTCATTTTAACTCCAACTCGTATAATCTTATTATCCTATCATCTGTTTTGCCACCCCGGTTAAGAGAATGCATATATTCGACTCCAAATGCAACACTGCCAGGACAAATACAAGTTAAATTTTCACAAATATTCAAAAGATGAACGTCAATACTCCTATTTCCCAAGTGACAAAGCGTCACCCATGCAGCTCGAAAACCAGGTGGTAATTTCCAACATTTGTATCCTTAGATTGAGAATGAATCTAGGCAACCACAACCAACTTTTTACATATATCGTACAACAAAAATACCATACAAGGCTACATAAGTTTCAGTTTTCACCATCATATGCTTAGAGCCCAAGTGTCAAGTGTGCGGAAAATAGTTTTCACCAATATATGCTTAGAGCCCAAGTGTCAAGTGTGTGGAAAATGCCATGGCAAAGAAGTTGAACAAAAATTTTTTTGCCAAAAGTTCCAAAGATGCCCCTTTTAGCTCTGTCAATGTACCATCAGCCAAATTGTTCTAAGATATTTTAATGAAATAGCCTTGAGGCTTGAAATTAAAGAGCGGTGGCAAGGGACGCCCATTTGGGAGACATACCTTCATTTTCAAAGGCATGGCAGGCATTTCCATATAGTTTCATCTAGTTAGATGTCGGGTCACCAGACTTATTAGGCAATTATTAAAATATCATCAGCCTTTTGACAAACAGCAAAATCCTTTTTTCCTAAAACTATAACAAGAGTACATGACAACTTTAATGGAATATCTTAGAACATATCTACAAAATTACTTCTACCAATTAACGGAAACTCAAGTTATGGTATTCTCATTTTTAAATTCCAACCAGCTATGATGTCATGTTTTTTTTATAAAAAATTCTGCCAAACCAGCCTTGCGTTTATATCCTTATATATAAGTTGATGATCTATAAACAACGGGTCAAATACAGGCTTGAAATGCTAATCTATATGTAACTTTTACATAAATGTGAAATCAGAACACACTTCTCCAATTCTATATATAACCACCTATAGGATTGATAAGTATACAAAGGAAATGGTTTAATGGCATATAATTACCATAATGTCCTCACTCAAATCAAGATCGTCCAAATCCAGCAGCTGCCTTCCATCTTTTGCGGGATTCTATACTTTCAGGCCTCTGCAGTCCGGTCCTATCCTCATATTTCTGTTCCAATGCCTGTTAATGTCATGAAAACGATAAATCAGCATCCATAACAAAGGTAACATCATGATGAAACTTAAAGAACTACAAAAAAATTGTAGAGGTTCAACCCGCCCGTTTTGCTACCTCTAAAGTAGATTTGATGTGTGGCATTTTATTTTTCAATAATTTTCATTGTGTCATGCAAAGCAGTGGCACCTGGGAAGGGGAAGGAGTTGGGGGGGATGGTTTATTTATTTTGGGATTTTTCTGACGGTTTATAATGGTTTTTCACAATTTTCGGTAGTTCAGCGGTTATGGGTGTTGGTGGGTGATGTTTGTTGAATAAGAGAAGAAAGAAGATGCTCGGTAAAATGGATATAACGAAGGATATCGTCGAGGGTATTTGGTAACATGGACATAAAAGATGTTGAGGTGGCACTACTAGGAGATTGGTAGTGTTAACCTTTGGAAAAGGGGGGCGTAAATGCTTTATATAATAGTACAGATATAGATATTGGCACAGATAACGACTATTCACCTGTAGTTCTGAACGGATACTATCAACAACTTCTGGAGTCATTCTGTCAAAGAAGAGAATTCCCTGTAGATATACGAAGCGTGTGATATGTAAGTCCAAAAACTAAATGTGTGAAAATGATTCATAACTATATATCATATACAAAACAAAAAATTGAAATGGGCAAAAGTAAATTTATTGGTCATAGTCTAACAAGTAATGAAAATTGATCAACTTGCCTCCAAATGATCAAATTCATGTTGAAAAACCCGTGCAGGAAGGTGTGACATGCTAATTGAAAATTTGGCACCACTAATATCTTGTGCATCAACCTTAACAGATTCTGGTCTCTGCAAGTCAAAGCCAACCATATCAAAAATCGAAGTGAAGAACATATGAAAGAACCATAGCTGAATATATCTAACAATAACAATAATAACTAGTTTGTGAGCAGACAGGGTCTCTACATTATCTTCTGACTAGGCTCACTAAGTTATATTAAGAATGCAGTAACCAAAGTGTGCAAGAATAATTCTAAGAAAATAAATAACCACTTTAAAGTAATAATATGAAGCACTATATGTTATTACCACCACATCGGCATTGATCCCTGGAAAGGATAAGCAGCCTTCTGTAAATGGAGCCAACTTTTTAGAATATCTGGTGACTCGTGGATTTACAAGAACAATTTCTTCTCCTTCACCTCGTTCACCAACTGGATTAAACACCATAAGTTGAATATTAATCCCAACTTGGGGTGCTGAGAGCCCAATGCCATCAGTTCTGTGGACAAGGAAGCCAACAAGAATTGTTCATACTCCTGAAATAACAAGATTTGCTATAAGCCTAATAAGTGAAGATGCGTGACTAGTTTTTTAAAAGAAATAATCACTTCAAAAACACCTCAATATTATAAAGTTATGGTAATGTCTGGACAAATAATGTTTATACTCCTGCATGCAATGTTTCTTTTCTGCTTCCTTAACCAAAGGAAAATACTTTCAATTTCTGCTTTTATATTACACATGTTGGCACATTGCTTGGACAGGATTGTACTTTGAGTAATCTAAAAGTTATTCCATTTTTCTTATTAAATAACATTTTCAGGAAAACGAAAACAAAACCTGGTTTATATTGGAAAACTCAACAAGTTAAGTTAGGTCAGCTATATTATTTAAATACATCTCATCGACCTCCTCACATGTTGCAACCAAAGGAGCACAGACGAGGTAAGGAAATAAGTCTGTGTGAGTGTGTGTGTTTGGGGGGGAGGGGATCTTAGTTAATGCGTAAATGTATATTTGCTGCCAAACAACACAAAAAATATATAGATTAACGATATAGTCAACTTTTTTACACATGAAGATGACCATGAGGCTATGACATTTTTCTGGCAATAATGAAAACAAAAGAGAAATTCACACAGCACTAGGTATTGGCCAATTTATCTCTTCTAATGCTTGATATACACTTAAAGGTGACAATAAAATTGTGGTCGATGTTGGTAAGACAATATAGACGTAATGGACAATGTGTGTGTGCACTTGAAGTAACTAAACGCATAAAAGGTCATCCGAGAAGGCACTTTTTATAATGTGAGTGAGTTGCCAAACTAAATTATATGTATATATGTTCCTAGTTTCTAGTGGTATACAAACCCCAAAACATAGAGAAGCAATTTTATAAGAAAACAACACACTTTGACCACCTTATCCTGCTTCAGCATCTCAGCCTTTTGATCCCCGAAGTAGGTACTCCAGTTGCACCTCACCAACGAGAAAGATACACCAGAGCTCCAAATGCACGCCAAATGGAAGACTCGTGGGAGTGATTATATACAACTATGTAAAACATCTAAATTTCGCAACACCATAGTGTCAGTTCAGCTAAAGGTACTTGACTTCTTCATGGCTAAATTCTTATTCTTTAACCCGGTCGAACTTAGGTGGTACACTGGTACCCAACTCCACGGGGTGACCCAAAGACAGATGCTCATTGCCTTGGGCTGGTCTTGGAGGGTCGGTCAGTTGGATCCAACGGACCCATGGGGTCAGAATTTCCCAGCGATTAAAACCTTTTTGCTAGACTTGATGTTTGATTTTGACTTACTGACTTAATGAGGAAATGCATCACAAAGGATTTGTTGTTTTCTGTGCGGGTATGCTATTTTCCTAGTTAAGTGGTTGAATTTTCAATATTTGTGCTTAATAAACATCATTTATAGTTTTAATTGAAATATTTATTCAACAATTATATTTTATTCGATAGTAATTCCTAAAAGGGGTCAAACGCTCATTTTTATCACTCGGTTCATTTGGCACATAAAACAAAAGGTTGAATCTATACAAACAACACTTAATAAGTAAAAAAACAAAACAAGCCCTTTTAGTCAAGAAGCCCCCTATCTGGCACTCTTTTTGGTATGAGCAGCCCTGCAAGATTTTGATAACTTTACAACAACCTTTGTTACCATAATGTGAACAAGCTAGTCTTAAGCATTGGATTCAAGCAAATTACATCAATACTGCTATTTTTGGCACTGGGCTGCACTCCACTTATCTCGAGAAAACATATTTAGTTGCAATAACCCATGCGCAACTTGAAAACAAAGCAAAGTCTACCACATATTCAAACACGAATTTGAAAGTCCAAAATCACTACCATTTTATATTTGCAATCAATCACACACATAAACCACAAGCAAATTACAACACCACAAACCAAATACTTACTTGTACATCACGTCGAACATCTCGTCTACCAACTTCTTCAAGTTGTCATCAAACGTATCAACACGCTTGTTCTTTGCTCTAAGTATCGGATCCGGATACAACACAATTTTAAGAGGAGCTTCAAATTGCATATCGGCCGCTACAATTACAAAACCACATTCACATACTACTGGCATAACATTTTCAAGTTTCTCAACTAACATTATATAAACACTATATCTCCCAATAATAACAATGATAATAATACGAACAATTAACTTCACAGTTAAAAAATAAAATAAAAAACAGAAGCAGCCCAGCTGACGATAGATACAAAAGATTGTAAGTATAGAAAACTTACGTGAAGCTGATTCCTCCACAATTTCGTTGTTTTTCTGTAAGAATCTTCGTTTTGGTTGTGCTTGAACAGCGGCTATGGCGACAGGTTTGTATGTGTAATTATTGGAGAAAATGGACCGCCCATCGGACGGATTCGATGGCCGGAAGTGTGTGGGCAGAGTATCCCGGCGGGGGCTACTGGTGGTAGTAGGGTGAGAGATGGCTGGCGAGTGTAGCCAATAATTTACACACGCCATTGATATTGTTCTCGTATTTTATCTAACAAAAAAATAAGATTTAAAAATTAAAAAAAAAAAAAAAAAGTACTGCTAGTTGCTGCAGGGCCAGGCGAATGGGAAAATGTGATGATTTACGACTGCGGTGCGGTTGTGAGTTTGAGCCTTGAGGATAGACAAGGTGCTATAACTATTTTATATCTTGTTCGTTCATTAAAATAGTAGTAATGGACCAATAGTTAGTTTGGGTCTTTAGGGTCTATTTGGTTTGGGCCATTTTCCATAT
>JAOEHQ010047871.1:0-10541 GCA_025447715.1 Asclepias incarnata | reverse complement strand
CATTCATTACCGCTAATCAACAATGTGGTTTATGTAGTCATTGTAAAGTTCAGTCAAGTGAAAAAACACCAACGTAGAAATAAACGAGAAAATTGCTAAGGCATAATTTTCTTCATCCTGACCCGCAACTATATACTTTTCTACTATGTTCTCTTGCAGAACTTAAATGCTCAAAAGTGCAAATTATGAAAACTGTACGAAACAGCTACAACGGTAATAAAAAATCCTCGGCATAATCCACTGCCTGGCGATTTGGGGGAAAAAGTGGAAAACCTAAACACCAAATTTTTTCCTAAATCTCCCTAAATCCGTCAATAGAGTTGCTCGATCTTCATGGTTTCTTCATCTCCTTGCAATTAAACATCACAAGTCTCCCCTATCTGAGATGTCTCCTAATCGTAGATCATCAAAACGTATGGGGAAGGTTCCAGCAAAGTTTGGGGATACTGTTCATGAGCTGATTAAAAAAGAGCATCCTCAAAGTAAGGGATGTGTGATTGCAATGGGAAATGGTGCTAATTCAAATGAGGAGCAGGATAACAATGGTAGAAAATCAAATGATGCAAAACCTGAGGCTTCTTTCAGGTTTTCTAGTAATGCGTCGCCTACTACTGAGAGTGATGCGGTTAAACAGAATGTAACTCCATTGTCACCGGAGCAAGCTCAAGCTTTTTTTGATGCTGCGACTGGAAAGGAAAATGAGGGTGGGACTGGTGATTCCGATAATGTGCAGGATAATGTGAATGTTGATCAACAGTTTGATGAATTCGGTTTGACTAAAGGGATGCCGGTTACTGTGGATGATGTGGATGTTCAGCCGACTGTGAATGAGAATGTGGATATGCCAAAGTCACCGGGTGAACATGGTAACAGTTCTGGTAAAAAGAAGGTTACATTCATGGACGAAGAAACAGCTGCAAAACCTGGGGGAGTGGGGGCGGATGCTGAGTATGATGAATTCGGGTTCTCAAAAGCCATGCCTGCTATGGTTGATGATACTACTAATGTGGAAAAGACAGTGCTGCATCAGGCCTCTGTAACAGGGGAGGGAAAGAAACATGCCACGTTTGAGGAGGGGACGAAGGATGATCAATCCGTGAAGCAAAAGGTCTCATTTGCGAATGTGGTCCAAGTGGAAAAGACTACTAAGAAGGTAAACTTTCGCCCTATGTGCACTGATCATATGATTGATGATATTGACGTTGTTATTCCCATTGATTCTATAAAGAGAACGTCGGATAAATATGTCAATACTTTGTATGGGTATTTCTTGGGTAAACGCCAAGCGTATCCAGTGGTAGACAATGTCGTTCGAAATGCTTGGCAAAAATATGGTCTGTCTCGTGTTATGATGAACTCAAAAGGCTTTTTCTTTTTCAAGTTTGTGTCAAAGGATGGCATGGATAAGTTACTCGAGGATGGCCCTTGGATGATACGTAATGTCCCTATTATTCTAAAGCCCTGGTCTCCTACGGTCGATCTAAAAAAGGAGGACACTACCTCTATTCCGATTTGGGTGAAAATGCATGATGTACCCCTGGTAGCATTTTCAGAAGACGGGTTAAGTATGATGGCATCCAAAGTGGGCATCCCAAAAATGTTGGACTCCTATACCTCAGATATGTGTGCTGATGCATGGGGCAGAAGTAGTTTTGCACGTGCAATGATTGAAATTAATGCCAATGCTGAATTAAAAGAATTTCTAAATGTGGCAATTCCAGTCATTGAGGGAGGGGGTTATACTAAAGCAAAAGTTAATCTTGAATATGAGTGGCAGCCCCCTAGATGTGCTCATTGTTGTGTCTTTGGGCACGTCGATTCAAACTGTCCAAAACAGGTTATACCAGCTCAAAAAGAGGTGTCAAAGGAGGGTGCTGATGGGTTTCAAACTGTAAAGAAGACGAAAATGAGAAAAGGGTTTCCTTTAAAAAAGCAAACTCCTAATCTAGTCTATAAACCTGTGGTAAAGCCGGCTGTTTCAGCTGATGGAGCAACATCTTCGCATCATCAAGGGGTTTCAAATGTTCATGTTTCTACTTCTAATGTAGAGACAAATAACTCGTTTGCTAGTCTGGCTGACCATGAAAAAGACGAACAGAAACAGGCCCCTGCGCAGCAGAAGAAAAAACCTATTGGTAAGGATTCTGATGAGGAAGAGATTGAAGTTGTCTATGATGAAACTGAAACTTCGAAGTTTATGGCTTCGGAAACTACCCCAATCCATGATCATGCCGGTACATTTTCTGAGGAGGCAAGCACCTCCGTTCCAAAGGGTTCTGATGTGTAGTATTGCCGCATGGAATATAAGAGGATTGAACCGTCCCATCAAGCAAAAAGAGGTTCGTCAGGTGGTCTCTGAAAACCACTTGAATGTTTGTGCAATTATGGAATCTCATGTTAATGTGTCTCGACTTTTTGATATTTGTAAAAAGATTTGTAGGTCCTGGGATTGGACATCTAATGGTGGCGTGTGCTCCAAAGGCACTCGAATAATCATTGGATGGAATACTGACGTTGTTGATCTTATGGTTCTCTCCAAAACGGACCAGGTCATGCACGTGCAGATTATTTTTAAGGTGGATAGAAAGGTTCTCTTTTGCTCTTTTATTTATGCTGATAACTACTACAAGAATAGGAGGGTTCTGTGGAAGGACCTGGGTATGCATAAACAGTTTGTTCGTGATCAGCCTTGGACCATTATGGGTGATTTTAACTCTTCTTTGAACCTGGAGGACAAGTTTTCCGGGTCGTCTACAATCAGTATTGGTATGCGTGACTTTAAAGATTGTGTTCAGGAAATTGAGGTTATTGATGTTAACTCTACTGGTCTTCATTATACGTGGAATCAAAAGCCTAAGAAAGGGGTTGGAATGTTGAAGAAAATTGATAGGGTAATGGCAAATGCTCAATTTATAACAGATTTTCCGGCTTCTGTTGCTATTTTTCAGCCATATCGGGTCTCTGATCATTCTCCTTGCATTCTGAAGCTTCCAAGCGTCGCGCGTGATAGGCCTAAACCTTTTAAATTCCCGAATTTCTTGATTCATAAACAGGGTTATCATGAGGTTGTTGAAAAGGGATGGCAGATTGATGTTGAGTGACACAATATGTTTAAAGTGGTTAAGAAGCTTCGGGGCCTAAAAACTCCTATGCGAAATCTGTTAGCTAAACAGGGTAATATCCATGTGAAGGTTACAGATTTGCGCGACCAGCTAGATAGAGTTCACCGAGACATAGACAATGATCCTGCAAATGTGTCGTGGAGGGAAAAAGAGGTGACCTGTTTGAATGCGTATAAAGAGGCAATGCTAGATGAGGAGCGTTTCTTAAAGCAAAAATCCAAAATTGAATGGCTCCAGGTTGGCGATACTAATTCGTCTTTTTTCCACAATTCTGTTAAAGCTAAAAACCATAGGAGTCGTATTGCTATGATTAAAGATGCTAATGGAATTACTCATGAAGGAGGGGGGGTGCACTCGGTGTTTGTGGATCATTATATGGGTTTTTTGGGTGTTGAAGGAGCCACGACCAGATTGCCTTCTCAGGGAATCTTCACGAACAGGTTGAACAACCAAATAGCCACGCATATGATTCGCCTAGTTTCTGATGAAGAGATCAAAAGTGCATTTTTCTCAATTGGGGACAATAAGGCCCCTGGGCCGGATGGGTATTCTTCAGCTTTCTTTAAGAGCTCTTGGGCTATTGTGGGGACGGATGTTTGCCTAGCGATCAAGGATTTCTTCAGCAACGGGTCATTGTTAAAGGACCTCAATCACACTATCCTTGCTTTGATCCCAAAGGTACCTACTCCATCTCGTGTTAATGATTACCGCCCGATTTCTTGTTGCAATGTTTTGTACAAAGCTATCAGCAAAATCATTACTAACAGGATTAAGGAAGGTCTTAATGAGTTAGTTAGTATCAACCAATCTGCTTTTGTCCCGGGTAGACGTATATCAGACAATATCTTACTCACTCAGGAGTTAATGCATGGCTACCATCGGGATGTGGGCCCTCCTCGGTGTGCTTTTAAGGTCGATATCCAGAAGGCCTATGATACAGTGGATTGGAAGTTCTTACATGCTATATTGCGTGAATTTGGTTTTCATGCTACTATGGTTAAATGGATCATGGCTTGTGTCTCTACGGTTTCGTTTTCTCTCACTATTAATGGGAATCTATATGGGTATTTTAGAGGTAAACGAGGTTTGAGACAGGGTGATCCAATGTCACCATATTTATTCACACTTGTTATGGAAGTTTTAACCCTTTTGCTACAGCAATTGGTCCAAGTTCCATCTCCTTTCAGGTTTCATAATCGATGTGAAAAAAAGAAGATTGTTAACCTTTGTTTTGCAGATGACTTATTTTTGTTTGCTCGTGGTGATGTCAACTCTGCCAAGATCATCACGGATTCTCTAAACACATTTAGAGATCTGTCGGGGCTGGTTGCTAGCTTACCAAAAAGCACTGCCTTTTTCTGTAATGTTCCGGATCACGTCAAGAATGCCATTCTTTCCATCATGCCTTTTGAAGAAGGTCAATTGCCGGTTCGGTATTTGGGTGTTCCTCTCATTTCATCAAGACTAATTTATCAGGATTGCAAAGTGCTGATCGAGAAGATGGACAAACGAATCTGTGATTGGAGGAATAAGTCGTTATCTTTTGCGGGTCGTTTGCAACTCATCAAGTCTGTCCTTGCCTCTTTGCATACTTTCTGGGCATCAGTCTTCATTTTACCAGCAAGAATTGTGGCTGAATTAGAGCAGAAAATGCGCAACTTTCTTTGGGCTCAAGGTTCTTCATCAAAAGGGAAAGTGAAAGTAGCTTGGAATGCAATATGTTTGCCTAAATATGAAGGTGGTTTGGGAATCAGAAGAGTGGGAGATATGAATAAAGCACTTATGATGGCTCATGTTTGGGCAATTTTATCCAAGCGTGAGTCTTTGTGGGTAAAATGGGTTTACGACTACAAGTTAAAGGGTCGTAGTTTTTGGGATGTTCAACTTCACTCGGGTGCTACTTGGGGATGGCGAAAATTACTACAGCTGAGACCACTTATCCGCCCCTTTATTCAGGTGCAAATTGGTAATGGTCGTGATACCTCGATGTGGTTCGATTGCTGGTGTGCTGCCTCTCCTCTAATCAGACATGTTACGCCTAGAGCCATTTCAAATGCTGGTCTATCTTTGAATAATACGGTTGCTGATGTATTGGTTAATGGCGAGTGGAATTATCCTGATGCTTGGCATGATCGGTTTCCTGCTATTAGTTCGTTACCTACACTTCAGCTTCTTGACCATTCGGATAAACTTCTCTGGAAAAACCAAATTGGCAGACCCTTTCCTTACTCCTCCTCTTTGGTTTGGGACACTATAAGGTATAGAGATGATGAGGTTGCTTGGGTTCATTTGGTTTGGTATCCGCAATGTATTCCCAGACATGCTTTCCTTCTATGGCTTATGATGCGAAACAAACTTAAAACTCAAGATAGGATGAAACGGTGGGATGCTGGGAGTGAAACGAATCTGCGATTGATGTGTTGTTCGTTGTGTCAACAGGGCCCTGATTCAATCTCACATTTGTTCTTTGAATGTGAATACTCGTCTATGGTATGGAACATCATCAAGTCAATGACATCTATACACCATAATTTGAATTCATGGAATGCTATTTATGCGTGGATGGTTGACCAGAAGCAGCGGAACTCGGTTCAGTTTGTAATTACAAAACTTGTAGTTGCTGCTACTTCGTATTTTGTGTGGCAAGAAAGGAATAGTAGGCTCTTCTCTGATAGAAAGCGACCTGCTGGTGCCTTAAGTGAATTAATCAAGTATACTGTCAGATTGAAGCTTGCCTCGATGAGGTTCAAAAAGGCTGCTAGTGTTCAACATTTGCTCGACAAATGGATGCTACCTAAAGGGCTGGTGTTTGATAATGGCTGATAGCGTGTTTGTTTACTTGCATTGCATTGTCTATATTAATGTAATGTTTAGCAATTGTGTTTCTTTGGCTAGGTTAGTTGGTCTAGCGAGTTGGTATATACATATGGCTTGTCATATGTATAACTAATGTGATACACTGTCACATTACTTGTACTTATATGGTTGAGATGTTATAAAATTTACCGGGGTAACCCTTTACCCAAAAAAAAAAAAAAAAAAAAGTATCATATTACCCAGCCCGATCACATTCTTGAACCATCCGTTTTGATAGTAGGGACACTTCGGACTGTTTACATTAATGTTAGTACCTTGAATACTTCGCCAAAACCTCCTGTTCCTATTAGATACTCTTCACTAAAATTATTAGTTGCTTTCTTCAAATCTTCATAACTGTAACTTTGTGTGCCCTGCAACTCGGACATGTCTAAGGCATGAAAAAAAAATAAAAAAATATTAGTGTTTATATTTAAGAATATGATTAAAACAGTTTAGTTTTTGGTTAATAAAAACAGTTTAAGCTCTAAACATTTGTTAATAGAAAGGGACTTATTGTATGGTTAGTGTTTGGTTTCAGGGACTATTCTTGTATAAGTTGAAAGCTGATATGATGGATGGACTAAAGTAGATACAAGCATATATGCACAGGAGGGACTGAAGATGATGAAGTACAAGGGGCTCATAATAGCTATAGAGATTAGGCTATATTTTTCTTGAAGAATAGCGAAAAACTTGGTTATATTTGTATACAATATTCATTTGGATTTGATATATAAGGTAATATGGTAAAACAAAAACTAACTGTGGTGAACAATGGTAAAAATTGTGGTTAACTATTGATAAGAATATGTCTTTAAGTTATTACCTCCACCAACATCCTTGGACTTTCGCCGTCTCCAAAACCACAAGGATAAAGCTAGGATAAGCAGAAAAACAGCTGCAGAACTACTTACTCCTATTATTATGCCAGATTTACTTGAACTCCCTGTCAAACAAATTCACCAATTACACTTTTTATGAAGAATAATAGACAGATTTTATTTTACTTTTATTTTTCTTAACTTCTTAAGCAGCTGATAGTTAGACGGATTAGATAATTGTAAACATCATGAAATGTATTCAGCTTATATTACTGAAACAGAAGAGGCCTCACCTTCACCCAAGAAAGGTATGAGATTGGTTGTCTGGTTATCTTGGAAAAATGGAATCCCGGAATACCTCATAAAACATCCCACATCGATTGCTCTTCCTTCATCAGCTGGCAGACAGCTGAATAAGTTGTTATATGCTGTACTCAAACAGTTCTTACAATGGGCCCGGCTTGCATTCTCAACACACTGTCCAACTGCATAGATTGTTGCATTTCCACCAGTGACTTGTCTTGTGGATGCTACGTAGAAATCAGAAGTTCTTGGGGCAGCAACTCTAATATCTGATAATAATCCTTGTACCGCTTGGTTGAAGTTTGCTATCGGCTGAGATGTTGACCCATTACCACATACGGCAAGTGGTGCAACAGCAACGTCCAAACTACCTTCCGGGTCATCATAAAACTGGTCGTAGTTCTCATATCTTAATTAACACCAAAGATGTCAATATTTTACTATGATTGTATATGTGTTCTGCCATTCTAATTCAAAGTAATCACATTCAAATGTGGTTAATGATGTTAAAACATCACCATTTTCATATTGCTAAAACAGTTAATGTTTGATTACCAGTTAGCCAACTGATATTATACATATACAATTCCAAACCGGTTACTGTTCAATGAACAGTAACCATATAGTTTTAATATATATATATATATATAGAGGTTGGTTATTGTAAAACAAGTATTAAAGTAAAACAAATAAGATAAGATCTTGACCGTTGGATCATGATAAAACTGATGCACGAAGATTCATAGAATACAAGTATACACAATGATGTACGAAGATTTTCATGATGCACAATGATTTTCAGTTAAAAGAATAAGATTGTTTTATTTATTTTACTTTAATACTTGTTTTATTTTAATCAGAACCTAATCTTATAATATAATACTAGTTATCCAAAATTCCAAATTTCCCATTTGAAAAGCAAATGTATTTAGAGACGTTACGAAACAATCTAGACAAACACACGTGGGAACCACTCAGATTCCCTCATCTACACGTTCTAAAAACCATCAAAACAATTTCCTTTTTCTAATCCTTGCCCCCAAACTTTCACTTTTCAAGATTTTACCCCAAAGGTTAAGAAACATCATAAAATTGGTCCTAACTAGAAATTTAAATATTTTAGCTTTGATTCAATTGGTACATCTAAGGTTCCCTCACGTGGCGCCACGTGAAATTTTGTTGGGACGTTAACCAGATTACTTTTGTATATTCCACTTTTTTTTTTCTTTTTTCTTTCCTTATTTATTTAAGTTTATAAAAGGTGATATATCACAAAAAACCGAACTTTAATATGAGGTGTTAATTGTCGGTTTATGACCATTTTGACATGTGTAGGTTCGTACATTATGTTTTGTCATATCTATTAAATAAAAGAAAAACTGAAGATATGTTAGTAAAGAAATAAGTGGTATATGGAATTAAGATAAAGATAATTTGAAGGAACAAAGGTACACAAAGGAGTTAACATGATCCGAACGAAAAAGGGTATGAACAAGTCGATGCTCGAGTCTCACAATGGGTCCATAGCGCAAGGGCTCTAAATACATTGAAGATCAGTTTAAAGATAAAGTTATGTGAAAAATGTAATTATTTGATAGTATGTTATAAATAAAATTCTCGTGAATAAAAAGATTGATAAAAGACATTATTTTTAGAATGATCTGCGAATAAAACGAACTGGTTGATTATTAATATAACCACAAACACAAACAATTGGTGTTTTTACTTAAGACTTATCCCAAGAGTTGTGTTTTTGTATTTATATAGATAAAATCCATAAAAAAAAAAAAGTATTGGAAATATGAGGAGTAATCTTTATAAAATGAAAAACTGATAATACAGTAAATATATACGAGGTTTTTTATCTTTATTTTATGTAAGTTAAATGAAGAATTCAAATATTTGATTCAGATATATAGCATTTCCATGATTGTCTTCGAATCTTTTTTCAAGCCACCTGAAAATATTGGATTGAGATCTTCTCATATTCATTTGAATATGATAGGTCATGTTCAAAGTTTTGTGAGTGAATTAATTAAATAAAGATAAGGACACATAATGAATAATCCATTTAACCTTACTATTACGCAAATTATAATATGATCTATCATGTTCATTTTCAACATAAGAGTCAATTTAAACATATCACCTAGCCTAGAAAAGTTCAAACCTAAGATGTCTTAGGCCTCTTCCTATCCTGACGTCGTCATCCCCTCGTCTTGACTGCCACATCAACTTTCTTTCTCCAAGACACACCCAAGAACTACCCCCTCCCTATCATACCTTCATCCCCGCCTCATCCCCAATTAAAAAATATTAAACATGCTCGTCGATCCATTTCCAAAAAATAACGAGTGAAGACGATGACCTAGCACGACGGGCCTCGTGCCTATGGTGTCGTCCACGACGACCAAGAAGAAGGGGTTACAACGGCCCCATGGTGAAAGGCCTTAGAGAAACATCAAAATCCATAATGACTAGATTGCATTAATAGTGGTTTCATTATAAAGGACAAGAACTAAAAAAAATTGTCATAACCTAGAATAACAACTTACTTTTTTAAATGTCTTTTTAAGTCATTATATAATTTTATCTCTGTCTAAACCATTTAAACTTATAAGTGTGTCCATTTTTCACCATCTTACAAACAGATTCTTGCGATATAGATCCCAAATTTGATAATTTATGCTCGTTGATTTCTCCAATTCTTATTACAAGTCCCTTGAGACGTGTAGGTCCCCTAAATATGTGAAGGTCATCCGAAAATGTGTCGATCATCAAAAATTTTCTCACAACATTGTCTTACAACCATTTTCCGACAACAAAACTATTTATAGGGGACTTACACGTTGCAAGAGACCTGCAATAAGAATTACAGGAATTGATGACCATATATTATTAAATTTGGGACTTATATCGCAAGAATCCGGTCGTAAAATGGTGAGAAAGGGACACACCGGTAAGTATTAATGGTTTAAAAAGGAATAAATTGTACACTGACCTAGGGATGATTTTCGGTACCGTACCGTACCGAACCGGTTGGTACCGGAACTGGATATCATCAAAAGTAGAAACTGAATACTGTACCGAAAAATTGTATCGGTAGCAGTACGGTATCGGTTTATCGGTTTTTCCGTTACAAATACTGCCTAGAAGCGGTTCGTATGCTTAATTATCTATACTCCTTAATAAAGGAGACCCCCCATTTCTTAAAAAAACCTACTGAACTGCCCAAACTACCTCCATCATTTATTAACTAATTTAAATATCTCCGCCTAATATACCTATGAGTTAATTAGAATTTTTGTCCCTATCGTCGTCCCCAACTTGTAGCTTTCATCCCTAGCTTTCATTTATTACCCTTGTAGTCCAATTTTTTTTGCTCCGTCAACACTTTTGGTCCTAAGCGTTAACGTCCGTTTAAAAAGTAACCGTG
>JAOEHQ010047870.1:0-10541 GCA_025447715.1 Asclepias incarnata | reverse complement strand
CCTAGGGTAGGACTCGAACCCCTGACCTCTTGTGAAGAAAGAGGCCTCCTTGCCACTAGACCATTTGGTGATGGTTGGTTTACTTTCTATGTAGTCGATGGCTAAAAGCTTGCCAAACCCTTTTTTTAAAATTAATTTATTGGTTAAATCAAATTTACCTTATATATTTTGCTTCCTTTTATTTTTAAGATTAACATATATAATTATTTTATCATATAATACTCGTATTTAATGAGTGATATATATAACATATTTAATTTAATATATTATTAAGGAAACTAATAAACGTAGAATAACTAAAGATAATTATTTAAGAATATATACTTAATAAATTTAAAAAGACACATGTCATTTAAACAACGTGACACATGTCGATTAAAGAATGTTACAATCCTGTTTTAGTATATTGGTAGATATTATGATAATTCGATAAATCATTTCAATTTCCTTAAAAAATATCAAGTCTGAATTAAATTGTACCACTTATTGGAGCCGCTACTATTCTATGTAGAGATGTACGATTTTTCCAATATAGCACGTGTTTAAAGAATGGCCACGACACTGGACACGCAAACTACACTTGCTTGGACGCGTGTTATGGCCGGGTACAACGTTGTCATTGTCAACCACGTGGCCTCTTCACATTCGCCCATTCCAACGTCGGTTTTTACCTTTATCCCCACTTGCCACTTGTTGCATTTATGACTATCTATTGCCAGCTTGGCCCTCAAACATCAAAACCTTTTATTCACTCGTTACGTAATCTTTTTTTCCAAGGGAGATGTATTCACGATCTCACATGACACTTAAATTACCCTCAAATAATTTTAAATATATCTAGGATTTTTTTAATGATTGCATTTAGGACTGTTAATAACCTGTATAAAAAATTTGTTTATTCCATATCAAAAGCTCATCCCTGAATTTTATGGTAAAAGTATAAATATTTTATGCATGTTAATAACAACCCTAAAGGCTGACATTAGCAAAACCCATATATTTATATCAGGTATTGATTCATGGACTTACAACTTAAAAAAATCAAAACTTTTACCAAATAGTCTAATCCCATATTGACATTTTTAATCATATATAACAATACATGTTTTACTTAATTGTACATGATACTGTAAAATATACGTATTTGTTATGTATAACTAAAATATATTATAGGTTTATCATCTATTTTTTTTAAAACAAAAGTTCTTTATCAATGTTTTGAATTAGACCGGACACTAAACCGACCTTTCAATATTCTACCGGTTGGACTGGAGTAAAACCGAAAACAAAAAGAAATGTACATTTAGCACAGTAATACCAAAAGAATTATAAGTCGAACACAAGATAAGTTCAATAATATTAAGTTCTAGCATCAACCATCCAAATATAACCAAATTTCTAACGCAATAATCCATAATCTTATCAAGTTCTAACAACAATTCAAATGTAAACACATTCAAATTATATATAGTTGTGCAAAAACCAAGAAAAAAAAAATCAACCACGTTGACTGGTTCAATTCCGGTCTGAACAGTTCGATCTGGTTTGGTTTCATTCGGGTTGATTCAGTGTGATCCGGTTCACTTTCACCCTAAAAACCGCCATCATTGAATTGGTAATATAAATACCAGTCCATTCTCGGTCCATTTAAAAAATTGCTCTTTATAGTTTATATACCACTTACAAAGGTTGAAATAGTAATTTTAGTAGATTCCCATATCTTATTATAAACCCCATAAGACTATCTTTAACCTTTCACTCTATTCACCTATACTTTTTCATGTCACGTCATCATCAACTTCTCATCACCATTACCTTCATTTTCTCCCCTTAATTATTCACCTTCAAATTTAATACCCCGTAATACCCCACTATCCTCCTTTCACCTATCCATTTTCACTTTTCTACCTTTCACTTTCCTCTTAACAATGGTCTAAATTGTCCTGAAAGTTTTGGTGCCTCACAAAGTGTTCGGACGTTATTTTTTCATATTATCTTCAAATTACAAGGAAAAGTTCGGACAAGCTACAGGATTTCTTGGTTAGTCTAAGTTTAAAGGAAAACGATATATTTTTAAAAGTATCCTTTAAGGCCGTTTCCTATCGTCCCGTCGTGAGGTCGTCGTTGAGCTCGTCGAGGACGATGCCATAGGCACCACCTCGTCGTGGCTGCCCGTCGTCGTGGCTCGTTCAAATTTCGAAGGGGAAGGACGAGAGAGGGGGAGCATATTGTGGGGCCGGAGTGGTAATACCTGCATTATTTTTATTTTATTTTTTCTTTCCATGCTCGCTGTTTTGTAACAATATATGCATATGTATATATATAATATGCAGATCGATCTGAGAAGATGGGGTGGGGAAGAAGATGGGGTGGGGAAGAAGACAAAAACATTTAATTAAAATTTTTCATTTTTAGTCCTTGAAATATAAACATATTTATGAAATCTATTTATTAGTTTTAAAAATTATCCATTTAGCCCTTATTATTTTTTTTTTTATGTTTTAAATGTTTTTAATTTAATGAATTAATTATATAAAAATAATAGTTTTAATTATTTTTGTGATAAAATAAAATGAAATTAATAAAAAAAAAAGGTGGAAGATTAGATGATGATGAAGATATGATAGGGAGAGGGTGTTCTTGAGTGTGTCTTGGAGAGTAAAAGCTGATATGTCAGTGAGGATGAGAGGAAGATGGTGCAATGATAGGGAGATGCCTAAGCTATAATCCAAATCTGCTCTATAAATATTGACTAGGTCGATTACCTAAAGACTAACCTTTTCTTACACATATTTTTTTCTTGTTCAAAAGACTAAATAATTTATATATCTATACTCCTTAATAAATGAGGAACCCTCCCCCCTCTTTTTTCTCAAAAAATCCTATTGAAATTTTCAAACTACCCCTATCATTTATTAACTAATTTAAATATCTCTACCTATTATACATATAATAACCTTAATGAAATTATTTACAATATACACCCCCCAACCCTTAAAATAACTAATATTTACAACATACATCCCTCAACCCTTAAAATAACTACACTACCCCCTTTTACATTAATTATTTTTACATTAATAACCACACCGCTACCGCCGCCGCCACCACCGCCCCCTATCACCCCCACTACCCTTCGTCGCCGCCCCTACCACCACCACCCGTCGCCGCCATTACCACACCTCCACCGCTACCACCACCACTGCTACCACCATCGCCGCCGCATAGCGCGGGCTTCTGTCTAGTAGTTATAACTTATAACACATGATCATATATATCCAGATTTACGAAACATTCTTATAAGTTCAATTTAAAATATGCTAGAATCCAAATCTTTAAGGCCACTTGGTGTGGTGTGCGGGTAGTGCTCGGGGAGTGAAGTACCCGTGAAGGTACACCGCCTCTGGTATCAAACCCGCGTGAAGGTAGAGGGTTGGGCGGGTAAAGAAGTTGCGTGAAAGTGTAGCATTTCTAAGAAAGACACACACATATACACACACCTATAGATACACATACATATATATACGACGCCCTCCAAAAATTTAATGGAATGGAGGGTTTGAAGATAGTTTGGCATAGCTAGTTGCCTAGTTCTTATTGGTGGGCGAGTGAAGATAGTGAATGTACTTGTAGCACCACTCCCTCCACCTTAAGATAAGTAATTCAACAGCTAAGGATTTACCAAAAGTATTTAGAAATGTATCCAACTATAGCCTCTCGAAATCTATAGTATGCATCCAATTTTAAATACTATTATGTGTATCTAACCTTTATACTGTTATTATATGTATCCAACTAATCAAAAATTTACAAATTGACGATATGATAGTTTATATGGAAGCCACATATAACAGTACATATAATAACAATTTTAAAAAATTGGATATACATAATAGATTTATTTAAAGTTGAATATATGCAATAAAATTTCAGATCATAGTTAATGCATTCTTAAGCAGTTAATTTTGTGGTGGGCATTTTGTAAATACTTGAGAAATTTGTGTGAAATGAATTATTCAGTTTTTTTTTTTTTTTTAAATTAACCTCTTACCAAATTATTCAGTTTTCTTTTTAATAACGACCCGGCCATTGTTTCTAGCAACTTCCATGCTATCCAATAAGGTTATGCCACGTGCACAGGTTAAAATTTCCCGCCCTAATAACTAATCCATTATTTTAGGAAATGTAGGAATAAAAATCTATTACACACGTACCATTATATAACAAACTTATATTTTTCTGTTAATCATTACTTAATTACTCTGTTCAATCTTCTTCTTCTTCTTCTTCTAACTATTTTGCGATGCTACATTTCTTCATCATCATTCATAATAGGTACAGTTTCGATCTCCTGCTTCATTAATTAGTAGCATAATTACGTTCCTTCTTTATGATTATTGCCAATTCAGTATTTGATTCTGTTTAGTGTTTATTACACTCGATTTTTTGCGTTGTTTTAAGAATCTTTTAGTATATATATATCGATACATTACTAATTATTTCTAAATTTCATCACTGATTCGTTATTTTTGATTTAGGTTGGTACATAATTACTTGAAATTGTATATATGGTGTGGATGATTACATTACCTCTGTTCATTTTCTTGTTCTATATTGTATGTTGTGAATGTTTGACAGTTTAGTTTCTTGAATCAGCGCTTGGGTATTGATGAGTTTGATGAACTTATTTTTGGGGCTGAGTCGAGATTTTACTTCATATTTATGGTTTGGTTATTTGGGATATATTAGGCATTTCTTGATTATATTGTGTCCCGTTCTTGTTCTGGCTTTCCTGTTTACGTCAATTCAACCTGATTTCATACTACACTAGTATGTGCTGGTCTAGGAAAATCGTGAATTTGTATCAAGAAATTACTGATTTATATGTATCTGTCGCTCGAATTAGAATATTAATTTCTGATCACATTTTTCATCACTGATTCTACTAGTGTACGTTATTTGATTTCCACAGATAGGCACATCAGTTTAAATCTTCTGTTATGTTGAGTGTTTGGAAGTTAATTTCTTGATTCTGCGATTGGGTATTGATCACTTTGAATTTGATTTAAGTATTTGTGGTCTGATTTTATCTGATCATTGTGTCCCATTGTTGTTCAAATATAACCTGAATGTCATTGTACCTTATGTGCTTGAATGCATCTACTTCATTTCACACTGATATTTAGATATGCGCTTGAGTTGCTCATGACCAACATCACTCTTTCCAATATGGGTGCTCATGTTCTTGGACATTTCGGTGCTTCTGTACTATCTGATGTCTTTTAAAAACTGTTTTAGTTTGATTTAGAATTTCAATATTTAAATGACGACATTAGGTTTTTCTTTTTAAAGGCAAATATCAACACACCACACTATATTTTACACATTTGTCCCTTACGGAATTTGAACCCACAACCTCGTAGTTGATAGGTCAACTCACATACCGCTAGGTTACAAACCCTTTGGTTAATTGACATTATGTTGATGTACTCCGAAAGTAGAAACTCTTTTTGGCTTCATCTTGACTTCACGAAGTATCATTAACAGTATGGGATATATATGTTGCAGTGTGTGCTGCTTCGCCTATATGACCAATTTGAAATAGTAATAATTATGACAATTTCATTTGGTGAATGTGTAAGATTACAGAAATGGAATTGCTTATCTAAAACGTTCTATGATTGGTTGTTCTTCTCAGGAACTTTCTTTGTTCCAGCTGTATTGAAATCAAGACCATCTTAAAGACAAGGTCTTTACAGTAGTTTGAAGATTTTGTGGATAAATAAAGTGTTAAAAGAAAATGGCTCGGGTATCCAAAACTAATCCATTCCGAACAAGAGGACAGACACAATCCAGACCGAATGCAAGAGGCGAACAGAGAGAAGAGAGACCTCCGGAGCCACAAGCTGATGAGAACAATAGTAATCATGCAGAGGAAAATGCACAACATAACAGGCAAATGGTAGCTAACAGGGGAAGGAAGCGCACAAGAAGGATCATTGACATATATGCCGACGAAAGATCCATGTCTAATGCAATTGGAAGAGCTAACATATCAGAAACTGACACTTCAGCTAAACCCGCAAGAGGTAGGCGAGGAAGGAGACCATATGCTCTCAGGAATTCACCTAGAACAAAAATTGACACTTCACCTAAACCCGTAAGAGGTAGGCGAGGAAGGAGGCCATATGCTCTTAGGAGTTCATATTCTCAAAGACCAATAATGAACGACTTGAGTGGAGATTTAAATTTTGAGTTTGTGCAAAGAAATGCTGGTCAAAAAGGTAAAGGAAAGCAGCAAGAAGAAACAGATGCTTTCGAAGATTCAGAAACAGACTCAGAGGAAACCTGTAAAAGAATTAAGAAGGAGCCAAAAAGTGATAATGATTCAGATGATAACGATGGAGCTGGAGGAGGTGGTGTATACGGAGCACACACAAACGTATCGAGTCTGGTACCAGAAGTCACTGCAGGAAATTGATGGAGGAGTTTAAAACCACAATATGATGTTGTTTTTGTTGTGTTTTCTTTCACGGTATGAACCACTTTGTGATAGCAGATTACACTTGTGTTTTTAAAAGCTCAAATAGATGAATATAGAAATCAGATTTTAATACATACATTCTTTGGTAGACATTTCTTACTTCATTGCATCGACTACTACGCTATCTACAACCAACTCTAGGTCCCCATCTTCGGTACGTTTTGGTATTACTTCTAAGTGCTTATAAGTATAGAACCAGGCACATACATAATAATACACCAGGTTTACTACTTGTATTCCAGTTACAACCATGTAGTAATATTCCAATCTACCTCTATTCAGATTCCTATCAGGTAGCCAATTTCTGCCATTTCCATCTGCAGTAAATATATGAACCAAAGTAACCAGTAACGTTCCCGCGTACTGTCCAAGTCCATTTGCTGTCCAATAAAGTGCCAACGCAGTGCTTTTCATACTTTCTGGTGACTGATCATATATAAACTCTAATTTACCTACTTGAAAGAATGCTGCGGCTATACCATGAAGTGAGTACTGAGGGATCAACCAAAACACACTTATCGGTATCATCTGAGTTGGCTTGTCAAGCAAGTTATGATCACTTGCTACGTGTTTTCTTTTAATCTCCACAAACGATGCGACAAATGTTGCACATATGCTTATGATGAAGCCAACGCCAATCCTTTGTATACATGTGATGCCTGCAGGGTTCTTTGTGATGCGGTATGCAAAGGGGACAAATAAACGATCGTATAACGCAATGGAAACAATGATGGCTAGGACATCAAAGACTGCCATGCTAGCCGGAGGTATTTCAAATGAGCTACTTTTGACTAGGTGTCGGTCCATGGTCCGAGCTTGCATGAGGGTAAAGCTATTTTGGTGCGAGTACGCCATCACATATATTATTCCCGTTGACACAATTGGCAACAGTCGAATGATGGATTTTAGTTCTTCAACTCTATGGACAGTAGCAATCCTCCAGGGTTTTGGTGAGTTTGAAAGTAGGTCGGTGTCATTTTCGGTTATTATTGCAGCCTTATCAAACCACCTTAATTCAAAAGTACACAGGATAAATCAACTGAAATTATGAAGCTAATTTATAATTTCGTTTAAAGTTTTCAATGTATCTTACCTTAATTGATCGGTATGAACAAGCCTTCCATGCTTAGAAATACTTGCATCAAGCTCTTTGTTTTCATACAAAAGTTTATCATCTACTGGTAACTCATTTTTCCTCTTTCTGAAAGCAGCAACAATAACTTGGGCCAGTCTAACAAACGGGCTTCCTTCTGGTTTTACTTTCCGATAAATCGGGGAGCCTACTAAAAACACCACAAACGCGACGACCATTGCAATTGTTGGTATCCCAAGACCCCAACCCCAGCCCACATTATCTTGTATATACACAACCAGTGTAAGTGCAGTTAGACTTGCTAGTGATAACAAAAAGTAGTACCAATTAAAGAAATTCCAGTTATTCGCTTGAGTTTTCAATTTCTTAATATCTAGTTGATCTGCAGCAAATGCAACGACACAAGGCCGTGTGCCTCCTAAACCAATTGATGTTAAAAGGAGGGAGATATAAAGGACCGATAGTTGAGATTGTGACGCTTCTTTGCAATTCACTTGAGTGGGGCATTGTTGTGGTCGGAACTGTGGCATGATTGATGATATAGTAATGATGATCATTCCCTGAATTGGATGATAAATATTTTAGACAAATACTATATGAATGGATGTTTGGGGGTGGTCGAGATTGCTTATCAAAACTGTTTTTTAATCAGATGCAGATATAAGAAGTTTCGAGGCTGCTTGAGATTGCTTAATCTAAACTGCTAATATCCTAATTAATCTGATTATTTGAGGGTGAAACAATTAGCAGTTCTGGACCTCTGGTGTTGCTTATTTTTTGTACCAGTTAACTATTTTTTTTTAAAAACATAAATACTTTTACTTTGAGCAATCTCAGACATCCCCTAAGTCTGGAGAGATGATTAACAAGGATGAGATCCAGACCGGTTCATAAATGAGCAAGGCGACGACGATGATCCAGTAGCGACCAGCAAAAGAGTCTGCAACAAAGGGTTAGTTTTTCATCATATATATTTGATTATATATATAATATATAAGTGGTGTCAATCAAAGGGTTAGTTTTTCATCATATATATTTGATTATTTATATAATATATATATATATATATATATATATATATATATATTATTGTAACAACCGCCAAAAATCCGGTCATTTTTTTTCGAATAATAAAAACGTCAACAATAAATAGAATAACTATAAATAAAACTTTTATTTTATAAATCAAATAATTGACAACTAATAGAGAACATCAAATCTTAAGGTATTACGTCTAATGCCTTAATAAAGCTACACTTAAAATCTTATAAATTAACGATAATTATTTAGACCAAAACATGGGCTAGATGGTGATAAGGTTGAATTATATTTTTTTCTTGGATTCCTTTTGTGAGCTGGCTCCAGATTCATCTTATTTTATATTTGTTTTCATAAACCCTCACGTGTATAATTGTATATATATATATATTAGTAATTCATCTTCAACATTACACCACTTTCCCCATAACCATTCTGAACCACTCCATCACCCTCACTCTATATATATCTCTCGTCTCTCTCACTACTTCACTAGTCTCCCTCTCTCTCTGCCTCGCTTGTACCCCGACAACAACACCACCACCGAGAACCCATTACCACAGCCGAGACCACCACCTTCAAAACCAACACCATCGTGACAACCACCTATTACCAACAGTCCAACACCACCACCTGCTGCCACCATTTCGAACTGAACACAACATCACGACTAATCCACCACCACCGCACCATGACCATCACCTTCCATCACCATGATCGCCGACCACTTTACCACCTTCCTCACCGAGAGCATCACCACCTCTCTCTCGTCTTTCTCTCTTGAAGCCCAAACCGATCATCTCTTTCTTTCTCAGCTGCCATCACCCCTCGAACAGCACCACCACCTCTAACATCACCAATCGACCATCACTCTACCTAGCTCCATGTGTCACCACAATAACCAGACTAGCCGCTACTGTTGCTGCTCACCGTGACCAGCCACCATGACTGTGATCAGCCGTGTAATCATCACCACCTTACTCGATCTCTCTCTCTCTCTTGAAGTTCCGGTCAAAACCAAATACACATATATATATACATATGAATCTATAAGAATACGTGTGTGTGTCTTATATATAAACGAGTACATATTCACGCGTACGTATATGTGTCTGTGTGTGAATTTCAAACAAACCGAAAATATATATATAAGATATAAAGTGTGTGTGTACGTGTTTCTTTTCAAAGCCGGTGACATATATATATATAAGTTATGGTTGTATGTGGGTGTTTGAAGTGCAAGATATCGTGAATCGTCCCTGGAGTGTTTCAAAACAAAAACAGAATATGATTTATAATATTATATTATATTATATATATATATATATATTGAGTGCGTTTTGTTGTTTATTATATATATATTTTTATCAAACATATATATATAATAAATACGGAGTAGTGTGTGTCAAATTCTGTTTTCATGATTTCCGTTTAGAATTTAATCTAAAAAGGAAATTTTGATGGTTATGTTTATATTTGTAGATATATACATTTGGTGTATGTACGATATTTGGTGCATAAGAGATGGCCAACCCCGATACACTTCGTGTACATGTTTGGCTCTATGCATACCACGAAATGTCATCACATCATATGCATGTATGTAGACATATATAAACATGCACCATCAAAGTTTGCAAATTAAATGTTACTAAACGTAAACGTGTTATAACTAAAATGATTCTTGACTTAATTTATATTTATATGTTCCTCTCTAATGTACCCGGGGGTTTACCTACTAAATGTTAGGTTCTAGGTACATTAGTGTATCCATGAAAATGATTATACTTACTTCGTGACACCACATCCCCGACCTTGTGACACCAAACCCCCAATAAGGAAGAGACGGTATCCGTGTGTGGTTAT
>JAOEHQ010047869.1:0-10542 GCA_025447715.1 Asclepias incarnata | reverse complement strand
GAGTCTCTTTCAATTATTTATCGAATTAGATTGGTTCATAGATGAATACCATTATGAAAAATTTAATAAATATTAAATTTATTTATTTAGTTTTAAAAATAAATAAATATATGTTTGTTTAGCTCATAAAGATAAAAAAAAGTTGCTAGCAATTATTTATTTGGAAACAAATAAAAAGTTGATTATTTTATTTATAATATATTGATATTTAATTAAATTAATATTGTAATAGAAAAGGAATGTAGCATATATTAAATTGAAAAAATCATGGAGATGACACATAGGATTTTATCCTATGTGACAAGCTATGAGAAGGTTTAGAAATAGGGATTTATATATATATATATAGAGAGAGATAGTTACAAGTTTGACAACTATAATACATTACTATTACTATATATATTAAAAGGTGATGGTTATGAACAATAACCATCACCTTTAACATTTTGCCACATGTCCTTCTCAACCATCCTGCCTGGCAGGCAGGCTACTGCACAGCAACCTGTTAGGCTGCCTACTTGGTTTTTTTTCTTTCTTTATTTATATTTGGTCTTTTGAATTTATTTTGGATTTGGCTTATCTATAATTTTTTTAATGCTTTTTGTGCCACATGTCCTTTTCAACCACCCTGCCTGACGGGCTACTGTACAATTGCCTGCTACACTGTCTATTTGGTAATTTTTTTTTATTTATTTTAAAATTTGGTCTTTTGGGTTTATTTTGGATTTGACATATATATATATATATTAATGGCTTTTGTTTGCTTTGTTTGTTTTTGATTATTTTAAAAAGTGAAACATATGTATTTAATATGACAAAATTTTAAGTGGGGTTATGGTATTTTTATTTTAGACCTATTTTGGATTTTGTTAGGATGCCTATTTGGTTTTTTTTTTTTTAATTTTAAGATTTGCTCTTTTGAGTTTATTTTGGATTTGGCTCATCTATATTTTTTTTAATAATTTTTGTTTGTTTTATTTTTTATTATTTTAAAAAGTGATACATATGTACTTAATATGATAAACTTTTAAGCAGGGTTATGATGGGGTTTTTTTAGGCCTGTTTTGGATTTCGTTCATTTTTATTTTGGATTTGCTTCATCTATATTTTTCTAATGGTGTTTGATTGTTTTGTTTTTTGATTCTTTTAAAAAGTAAAATATATGTATTTAATATGACAAACTTTTAAGCAGAGTTATAGTTGATTTATTTATTTATTTTTTCTTCAAAAAATAAATATATGTATTTCATATGAAAAACATTTGAGCATGATTATGATATTAGTTTTTAATTAAGCGGTTGTAAATTTAATTCCACTAAACTATCGTAACGAAATTGTATCAACAATAAACATAATTGAAATAATTGAAGAGCGTGCGCGACATGAATTTTGTAGTTTAAATTAAATGTTTATGATTTGTTTATGTTATATTGAGGACCGCACGGATCTCTGTGTAATGCCTCAATAGATATCTGTCGCTTCACAACAAATATTATGATTTGTCTGTTTCTTTTTTGGTGGCTAGAATATTCTTAGGCATTTTTATATTCTTATTTTTGGTCATTAATCTTTTATTTTTTAAAAAAATAAAATAAAAACCGATTTAATTGGAAAAATGATCATGGATGACTTAAAATTGTCCCAAGTTATGTGACAAATTCAGTAGCCCTGGCTATCTCCTTGAAGTGTGTATAAGTCTCAGTCAAACTGAGTTGTAAACTTTTTTTAGTTTAATGTGTTTATTGATCTTCCTACTCGAGCTTGAATAACATTATAAACTTTTGTTTAAAATGGAACTCTAATATTTTATAACACTCAAACTTGAACTTGATGCACGGTTATGTTTTTTGTTTTGCTAACTAAATTCCATCTCGTATTATTTGTTTACGAGCTCGATAAACTCATATAATTGCACAAACTCGAACTCAAATAATATGATGTATGATCAAAAAAGAACAATATGTTAGAGGTCAAAAATACATAAAACTCAATTTAACTAAACTTGTTTGACTCCTGGCACTCGACTAGCTCGCTCGAATCGATGTACATAAACGAACTTTTGAACAAGTCTAGTTGATCATAATAATTTTATCTTCATCTTGTAAAACTAATCGACCATCATTCTTTTTTCAAACTCAACTCGGTTACAACTTGATCTCGAATAACTCGATAAAACCTCCAAAAAAATTTGGTCCATTTATTAACGACTAGGGTGTCGATTTAGAAAAAATAAAAAGCTTTATAGTATTTCAATAACATTTCCTAACCTCAATGATTTACCCATTAACGATTACATGATTTTCAAACAATTTGATATATACTACCTTTTCTTACCAATAATCACAATTCAAATTAATAATAGGAATTAATGTAATGTATCTCAACTAGTGTATTACTTTAGAACCTAAATCAAACCTTACAAACCAATCCTTCAATAGATAGATTGGTACTCGTTGTCAATGCAGCTTGGGCCTACATGTGAAGTTGAAAGACGCGGGTTTGATCCTTAGGAATGCCTAAATCACGTGGGTATTAAGTGAATGGATTTTACTGACATTATAACTCTTACGGGATGAGATGATGAGGATCTAATGTAATTTCGAGAACAGAGTGTCATCCTTTACCCATTTTTTTAATCACACCTTACAAGTTGGATAATAAATGGTCAACCATACACAGTTGGACATTTTTTATATACTAGATTAGTACATGTACAATGTACGGTGGTTGATAGTTTCTTAAAACAAATTTAAATTCTGGTGTAAATCAAGTTTACAAATAAAATTCAATTAATACGTACATGTAGCCATGTAGGGGTGATGGTGGTCGGCGACCGACTTCGCCGACCGTAACTTTAGGTTATCTAACACATATGTATAATTGAATTGTCTTTTTAATTTGTTGATGGAAATTTAAAGATTAAATTAATTGGTTAAAATAATTTTCATTTAATAAGAAGAATAGTATAGTAATATGGTAGTTTTTTATAAAAAAAACTCAAATGTTAAGGGGCCGTTTAGTTGGGGAAAACATCCCTTGTTTTTCATTTTTGTTTTCTAAGAAAACATGGGAAACAGAAAAAGCGATTAAATCATAGTTTTTCAAATAATTTTCCAAGAAAACAGAAAACACTGTTTTTCATTTTTCAATGGAAAATTAGAAAACACTTTTTATAGTTTTCAACTTTTCATTTTACATTTTCCACATTATAGAAACCTCAAATTATATTAACTCTCCCCATACGCCCCCGCCCCTCGTCACCCCTACGTCCCCGCCCCCCGTCACCCTCGTCCTCGCTCCACCCACCCCTCAACACCTGCCCCTTCTCCACCAAGTAGATTTGAACATATGTTTCTAGTTTTTAATATGAAAAATGGAAATAACATCTTCAAATTTTGAACGTGTTTTCAAAATCTTCATTTGTTTTTCTAGAGATGAAAAACCCTTTTCATTTTCTAAAAATTTAGAAATGAAAATTTAGAAAACTTTTTCTACAAGTAAACGAATGGTAAGAATTTCTACTTGTAATTCAGTTAAATGAAAACTTGTAATCCCGCTAAAGAAAAGGAGTGTAATGTCATACAATATTTAGGAAGCAGGATACGAAGTGCTTATTGTACATGAGTATGCATGAACGATTATACTAATGTAATACAATATATCCTAACAATAAATAAGAATATATTGTTGGGTATTTAGTTTCTTCCCTAATCAGCATCATATATCGTCACGGACATTTAGTTATACATATGATCGGGCAATCGGGGTTCGGCGATAACAGCTAAAGGGGTTCTTTGAGTGGATAATCCGTACAATTCGTCCATACTTATGTCTTCAATCTTCATATTTTCAGGCAACTTCCAGTTAAATCCATGCAACATGTTAGCCAAAAATAACCTCATAATCTTCATTCCAAGATTATGACCTGGGCACATCCTTCGGCCCGACCCAAATGGCAACAGCTCAAAATGTTGCCCTTTCACATCTATATCCCTACCCAAAAACCTCTTGGTTTGGAAACTTTCTGGGTTCTCCCAAAGATCTGGGTCACGACCAATGCTCCATGAATTTATGAAAATTATTGTTCCTTTGCTACATCGTACCCAGCCACTTTGCAGTCCTGAATGGCTGAATGTGGTGATAGTAAAACAACCACGGGGTGCAACCTCATAGTTTCTTTAAGAATTGAATATATGAATGGGAGGTTTGGGAAATCACTCTCTTCGACCCATCGGTCTTTGCCAATCACCCTATTGAGTTCTTCTGTTGCCTCCTTCATTAGACGTGGCTGTTTGATTAGCTCAGACATCGCCCATTCCAAAGATGTTGGAGATGTATCAGTTCCACCAACTAAGAGGTCCTGTAACACACGTGTTTAATCATGCATGTATGAATTGCTAGATAACTATGATTTACAAATTATTTAGGCCGGTCCAAACCGCCGTTGTGAAGCTGCAATATCGTCAGACGCGTCCTTGAGGATGTGGTTGGCAGCGAACGCGTCTTTGGTGGCGTCAAGAAAACACGTCCAAAATTTGACGCGTGGAGACGAGAGGATCGGGACTCAAGAGGCAACAAATTTATATATAAAAAAACTAACATACTTTTCCAACCTTTTTCTATATATACTATATTTCATTTCACGTAAGAGGCTTGTTATCAAATGCTCAAAGGTGTGAACAACTTTTGGAATGATCAAGGTGTCATGGGAAAGCGGTCGGCACCTCACACAATAAATTTGACCGAAGACGAGCCGACACAGACCTTGAACGCGCCCTCGAACCTGTCTATTGAGGCAATATTTCGAGACGACCAATTAAGAGAGCACCGGGTCGCAATGTTAGCTGGAGGTTGTCTAGTTCATCGGATGCAACTTCCTTACAAGAAGAGTTTGAGAAACAGATTCGAACTCTAGACATACAACATCGGAAACAAATCCCTACAAGAAGAGTTTGGGAATGAGTTTTATGGCTGCATGTCTAGAGTTCGAAACTGTTTCCGCACATATTAGGGATTTGTTGTTAGGTGAATTAATGGTGTCCCTCCCTTGCAGGTAAGGTTTAAGGGTAACAAAGGTATCGGAAATAGGGGTTCCTTCAATTTATCCTTTTTACAAATTAATTAAAGTGTAGTGAAAGAAGTAAAATAATTTGTCGGCAAAACAATATTTGTGCTATGTGTAAACATCAATCGTTATATTTTTTTCACTGGCGCTCCTAACCAGCCCTCCTAACCAGCCCTCCCAACCTAATTTACTGGCGCCCATTAAATTCTCAGCCCTCCCAAATTTATTTATTTTTTGCTTTTTTCCTTTTAATATTATAGCAAAGTAAACATATTATATTATAGCAAAGTTGGTGGAGTTGAATATATGTTTTGCCTAATTCATCATTACACACGCACGCTGCTAGCTTTTTTTTTTTTTATTATAGTAACATTTTATATTATAGCAACGGTCAAATACTAGTAGGCTTTCCCCATAAATGAATTTATGGTTGGAGGGTATTTATGAATTCATTCATAAATTTTTCTCATAAATTTGATACCGACTTTGGTCATAAATTTAATAAACTGAATTTATGGAACCATAAATTTATCATAAATGGCACCACTCCTAGTGCCCTGATAATGCTACCACATGCAGTCATGCACCAAGGTGGTAGTGTCACATTATCACTACACCACAATCACACAATTTTCATAACAATAATCCTTAAAACTATACCTCACAACACCTCAATAATCAATCAAAAATAAAAGAAAACTAAAATAATAATAATAAAAATTCAAAAACCCAACGACCCTAAGACGACCCAATTTCCTTTCAAAGTGGACCAGACGACGACAGCAATTCCACCCCATAACTACACCAATTCTTGTAATCGCTGACCTCAGGTGGAAGTCCTTCCACCTCATCCACCCTTTCATTACGCATGCTCTTACCGGGGTGAATTGAAAACCAAGGGAGGGGTCGGTGAGTTGGAGTGGAGGGACGAAGGCAAACATGGTGAAAGGAAAGATGGTGGTTATTGCCGGCTCAAATGCTCAAGTGAAGAAATAAATTCAAAAAATGTGCTCGTTTTTTTTATTGGACAAAAAAAAAAAAAAAACTATGCTTTTAATTAAAAATAAAACTCGAAAAATATCTTTTTCTCTTATCTCTCTTCTTTCTTCAATATAAAACATCAAATTAATACTATTAGAGAAGATTAATCCGCTTGCATGAAATGTTAAATTTTAACTTTAAGTTAACAATTATGATAATACTGAGTATCTTTAATTTATTATAATTTCTTTTAAACGGCCTTTGTTACTATAACTTTTGTCATTAATTATGACACTAATACATATGGGTTTTTTCCTTCTTCCATAAAACAACAGTGTTTTCATCATGATACATAGTGAAAATTTTCTACTCTGATTTTGATATTCAAACTAATGAATATGTTTCAGCAAGGTTGAGTGGATGGATTAGTAATGCATAAAAATGTTATGAAAAATAAACCATCTAAAGAAATTGAAAAAATAGTTTAATCCAAAATCCAAACCGATAGTCATTTAGTTACTCGAGTTAATTAAGAGTGAAAGAGATTGAGGATCAGAGTAGCGACAGGGGAGAAGGCTGGATAATTTAGGTTTTCATGAAATATGGTTTTGATTTGCTTGTAGCATCATGGGATATAAAGATAAGAGATTACAAAGTAAAAAGACAGAATGATAGAGAGAGTGAAAAAAAAGTAAAGATTTTTTTTTTTTTTTAAAGAACGGCGAGTTAGTTGTTAGCGATCGAGTACCCACAATGACATCCAAGCGGGCAGTAAACAGACCCCGATTTACGTTCCCTCGTTACCACCTCCAAGGGAAACCCTTGGGGATACTACTCTGAAGAGGAAGTCCCTTGGAAAAACTCAAACCTAAGATCTCACCAAGATGAAAAACCCCTCCCCCACACTGCAACATATGGATGACCAATCTTTCTAATAGGATTAGTTTATTTTTGTTTTCTATTTGGTCAAAAACATAGTTCTGAAATTTAAATTCAAAACAAGGATATTATGGGAATTTACTCCAAGTGAAGGGGTTGGTGACTTTTTTTTCTTTCGTTTTTTTTTTTAAATTGAGTATTGTAGTTATAGTGAGTTAATAGAGAAAAAAATGTGATTCGATCAAGGTGATTTTAATTTGAAGGTAATGAACTAAGGATTAAAAAAATGACGGTAATATGAGAATGTGGTAATAAGGTGATAATTTTTTTTTAGTTGAGGTGATTAGTGGGAAATGTTCTAAGTACTCAATAGTGTATTAATAGATTGACTCTTTTTTCCCCCAATAAAAATAGACATGGTGTAATATAAAGTGTTATTTAATACTTTTATTTATTTATTATATTTAAAAACTTTTGTTATAATTATAGTAATACTTTCTTACTTAATAGAAAAATTGTTAATAATAAGAAGAAATATATAAATAAGTAAAGTAATACTGTAATTTATATATATATATATATATATATAGTGGAGGTGAATATAAAGTTGTTCCATACCTAAGCTTAGGTATGGAACACTCACATTTTTGTTTTTTAATCCATAAAATTCATGCGGCCCAGATCATTTATTTATTATACAACAAATATTAAAAAATTAGTATGTGAGGGGTTCCATACCTAAGCTTAGGTATGGGACAACCTTATATTCACTTTTACCATATATATATATATAGGGGAAGGTTACGTTGCGAAAAATACGAAAGTTTTTTTTTTTTTTTTGCTGCTGTTCTTTCCACAACCACCACCACCACCAGCCTTCTTCTTCATCGCCTCCCACTACCACCGCCACCACCATCGTCGGAAAACTATGATACGGAACGGGCGTAGCCCTTAATCGAACGGTTACGCCGTTCAGGGGGGTTTCGCTCTTATCGGTCGTAGACCTTAAGGAATTTATAAAGGGGTTGGAAGCCAGACGCATCTGAGAATGGTCTGGATTTGATGGGCGGCAATCCAAGAGATAGTGTGGTGGTTTGATACTGTACGGGTGCTGCCCTTACTGCCATGACAGAGCCATGGATGGTAAGGATGAATTTAAGATGCATGTTAATGATAACTAAAATGCATGACATGCATTTTAGTTACTAAGATTTACTAAGATATACTAAGATGCATTGACATGCAACATGCATCTTAGTTAACACTGACATACAGTGTCGATAGAAAAAAGAGATATATTTTTCAACCGACACTGCATGCTAGTAATATTTAAGCTATTTTTTAGTACATTTTAATACACTTCGCATTTTAAAACACTTCGCATAAGAACCTACATATATATATATATATATGGTTCAAATATAACAAATATTAAAGTAAAACAAATAAATCAATCTTAACCTTTTAATAGAAAATCATTGTGTATTATGAAAATTTTCGTGCATCAGTGTATATGAATCTCCGTGCATCAATTTTATCATGATCCAAAGATCAAGATCTTATCACATTTGTTTTACTTTAATACTTGTTTTACAATAAACAACACACACACACACACACACACACACACACATATATATATTTGCTATTTTATCTAATAGATAACCGATACATTATCGGCCTCCAACCGACTGGTTATACGGCCAACATGATGGGATGTAAAACCATAATTAAAAAGACCTGAAATAAGATTTGAACTTCTAACATCCACTTTTATGTTGCATGTTCACAGACAAATCTATTTGGAGTATTAAACTTGCGTGATATTAGAAAATGTAAACTTAAAAGAAAAACTTAGTTTAGAGATATACAACTTCCACTCTCAATTGATAACCCAACAAGCAACACAAAAAAAACTTAAAACAACACACAAAAAAACGACATATTAAACCGCTAAAGAATAAAAACAGAATAACCCAAAAAAAAAAAAAGCTGATCCATTGATATCTGTTAAAAATGTCATTAGGTACCCCTGTCATTAGATCTGGTAAAAAAATCAAGAAGAAGGAGGGGTGTTTAGAGGTAAAAGGACGAATATATCCTCATGTGCAATGCACATGGGGGCTTTAACGGCCCTTGACTAACGTCTGTTAGTCAAAAGGGTGGGTAGAGTAATAAACGTCAACCACAGGGGTACCTAATGACATTTTTAAACCACAGGGGCACCTAATGAAATCTACTCAAAAAAATAAATTGTAAAGCAGCAAAACCAGCCAACACCACCTTCAAGGCACTATAGGTTAAAACACCCAAGGCTTTTAGACGTTCCATCGTATATTACAATTTCTTTTTTACTGTATACCATTTTCAAATCAACATTTCTATCTACTATCTACTAATCCTTATAACCACTGGCTTAAGCCCCAGTGGCCAGGGGTATTTCAATAATCCGTTATGCGGGTCCCGGGTGAGTTTACCACAAAGTCTTGAGTTCGAGCCTTGGCGGGTTCTCATCGGAGGAATTTTCATTAAGGTGGAGTCTGGGGGTCTCGCAAATCGCAAGTTAAAACTGCCTCCTTTCGCGACTGAAACGAAACATACTTTCCAAAAAAAAAAAATCTACTAATCCTTATAATAATTTCATCACTTGTTCAATCTGTTAAAAATATGATATGCGAATTGTTTATTTTACCTTTACTTAGTACATTGATTTATTTGTTTCTTTATTTATTGAACATAAATCCTTAATTATAACACATTTAATTAATTACACTTTAAATCAATTTCTAATTTATATTTATATTAAATATAAAATAATATTAGCTAATTATAACTTAACTTATTACATAAGTATAGATTTATTAAAAACTATATTATAGAAAACATTGAATCTTAGTCTAATATATTACAGGAAAAAAATAAATGATACATACGAACTCTCCGGTTTTTTTTATACCTACCTTGAGCTCCATCGCCAAAAATTCAGATATCTTATAAAATTATGATAATGTATAAATTATTTATTCCGATACATCGTACGGGTACTATGCTAGTGTATGATCATTATTTCAAGACATATTGTACGTTTAAATGTTTCTTTCTTAATCTAGAAAAATGTCCATGTATACTTTAAGTGTCACATTACCATATTTACAAATCTACTTAATGATGATGAAATATGAACCCTAAAATGTGTAATGTGTTAGACATATATATGGCGTAGAGCACAAAAAAGGCTCATTTTAAAAATGAATCATAAAGTGGAGTTTATGAGCATTGCATTGAATTGAATTGAATTGAAGTATATATCATATGTACATTAGTTATGATGTCAACTACAATGAACAGCCAGACAAGTTTTTGTTGTTTTGTATGGTGATCATTTCCATCCATAAATGCTAAGATTCGATTTACAGTATTGGTTTGAAGTGTTCAACTTGGATTGGCCTTGCTAGCATTGAGAGGTGACATATTTATATAGCTACCAAACAAAGATAATAATTCTACCTACTAAAGGTGTCAATTAGTATTAACTTTGTTAGGGTGGAGGGAGTGGGGGGCGGGTTGGGCTCGCGAGTTGGAGGGCTGGAGGGGAACACCGCCGCCGCTAGGGCGAG
>JAOEHQ010047868.1:0-10543 GCA_025447715.1 Asclepias incarnata | reverse complement strand
AAGGACTCTCGATCTCTTGTACATATCATCATCGATCTCTAATGTGTATATATATATATCCATCCTTGTATTCTTTGAATTTGTGAATTAATATTGGACGTACGTGTTCCTTGAATTATAAGCAAAGATAGTCTCCTATGGAAAGGGAACTTTTGATCCTTAATTCCAGTGTAAAATAATACAATCTTCCAATGACTTAAAAGATTAAACTCATTATTATTCATACTAATTAAGTTAAAATTAAAAGCTAATTTAAAGTGCAGCTATCTTCACGTGTATAAAAAATTGTGATACATTTAACATTAACTTAATTTATTATGTAACTAGATTATACTCGTGCTGTTGCATAATGCATAATAGTTGAAGTTGATGGAAAGGATAAATCTTGATAATTGAAATAATATTCACTTAATAATGTAGAATATTAAGCATAATTTTTTTTTTATTATTGCAAACTGTCAAGCTAAATTACATGCTATTAATACTAAATATATAAAGTTAATAATTGTAAAAGTAGCCACATAAAAATAAAAAAAATTCCTTTTCAGGGTCACACTTTTCAAGGGATCAAGAAATATGATATAATGCATTTTTCTTCCATCCTATATCCAAGATTGATGGTTTACAAAAGTGCTATAAGACTGTATGGAGCAAGGCGTCACTTTTGGGCGTCCTCTTCATTTGAAGCCCCGAGAACGTCATTAACATCGTCCAAAGGGGCGTTCTATCCAAAAAAAAAGTTGAAAGTCGGATTTCATACGCCCTTTCTTTCTCTCTCTCTTCCCTTCATTTTTTTTCCACTCTTTTATATTCCCAACCAATTACACAATAACAGTTGACAAAAATCTCCCAACCCTTAGAGAAAACCTCACTTCCACCAAAAAGGTGGGGCATCTCCCATGATGAGGTGACGCCACATAACAAAAGATGCCCTTTTCAGGGCTTCTAAGAAACTCTCAATCCTGATAGTCTAACATACCTTATTTTGAATTTCTTTATATGGCAAAAGTGAGTGTATGCTAATTCAAAAAGATGAATACAAGTTCCTACATCTCTTATTATTTGATTAACCAGTTTTCACATCCTCACTTATTTTTTTGGTCTTGCAACTTGTGAAAGAAAGTAGATAAACAAAAAAAAAAATTTGAAATGTTGCACGAACTCCATGATTTTCAAAAGATTGAATGTATAAATCATCCGCAAAACTGAAGTAACTGAAAAGGTAATCACACACAAATAAACTCAAATATTTCAGATACACATTTTATCAAATAATAATTTTTTTTACTTTTTTTTTTTTTTTTTTGAAACTGTGTATAACGAGGACAGGAGAATAATAATCAACTCCAAGTATGTCACTATTGCCAAAAATAAAGAATTGAGTTTATTAAATTCCAAAATATATTCTAACAAATCCCTAAAAAATAACTTTAAAATTAATGCAACTTTAAAAGTAATATAGATGACAATAAACACACATAAAAATTCCACCCAATTAAGCAAAGGCAAAAGACTAACTTGTCATTTAAACATAATATCCACATATAATCATTTAATTAAGAGAGAAGTTTCCTTAAAATAGAGTTTTGTTAAAAATAAATGTGTGCTAAATAAAAATGCAGTTATATAACAATTTAAAACTTTACGCGCATTAATTTTATTTTTATTTTATAAACCCTGATAAAAAGGCAGTTTTATTTTACGCGTATTTTATTTTATAAACCCTGATACTATAATATACGTATCCTACAATATCATATATCTTATACAAAAACCCAAACTTCACATTATATTCATTCGATAATTAAAACCCCCATTACAAATATATTTCAGGTTTCTTTTTTTGTGTGTCTGACAAGTAACAAGAAAGAAAGACGAAAGAATGGATGAAAGGTATGAAAGAATCATGGAAGTTGGGCGTGGATCGTTTGGTGTTGTTTGGAAGGCATTGGATAAGCAAACACGGGAATTGGTTGCGGTCAAGAAACTCATCGACAAGTATGATAGCATGAACGAATACCTCATCCTGAGAGAGATCAAGGCCCTCAAGAAGATGGACAACCATCCGAATATCGTCAAACTCAAAGAATTCGTCAAAGAATCCGATACCGTCTACATGGTATTTGAATACATGGAATGCAGTCTCTACAGACGTATGCTGCAACGAATGAAGCCGTTCTCAGAAGACGAGATTAGAGAGTTGTGCTTCCAGTTGTTTGAAGGTCTTGCACACATGCATCGTAATGGATACTTTCATCGTGATCTCAAACCCGACAACCTTCTTGTCTCCAAAGATGATGTTATAAAGATTGCTGATCTTGGTTCTGCCCGCAAGTATGATGATCGATTTCCATATACCGATTATATCACCACAAGATGGTATCGTGCTCCTGAGGTTCTTCTTGGTTCTACTGGTTATGAAACTTCTGTTGATATGTGGGCTATGGGTGCAATCATGGCTGAGTTATTTACCTTCCAGCCCTTGTTTCAAGGTTCTTCTGCACAAGATATGATTTATAAGATTTGCAAGGTGGTGGGCACCCCGACAGAGAGTACATGGAGCGAGGGTGTTCGTCGTGCAAGTGAGATCAATCTTCAGTTTCCGCAGTTTATTGGGGTGGAATTTTCTCAGTTGCTTCCTTACGCAAGCCCGGATGCAGTCAACCTGATTAGTTCACTTCTTTCTTGGCATCCGTGGGCGAGGCCAACGGCGTTGGAGGCGCTTCAGCATCCTTTCTTTAATAAATGTAACCATGTTGCACGATCCAGATGGCATAATCCCGGTGATATTGCTTCAGCTATAAAGAACGGGAGAATTGTATTCAGAAAAGCGATGGAGCAGGAGCTGTTGAAGCATCAAAGAAGGATGAACGATTGGATTTAAGGGAAGACCAGATGATTCGTATGCATTTCCCAGAACTTTTGAGATCAAAGAAGTAATCAAATATGCCGGCTGTTAGAAAGTTTAAACACAAATTTGTTGTGTTTTTGGATACCTATATTTTTCTTGTTGGTTTCGAGTCCCCGGGGCTTGTTTGGGCCGGCATCAAAAACACCCGGAGTGAAAACCAGTGGCACGGCCTCCGGTGTTGGGGATTTTTCTCATGTCTCGGTGCCTACTGTAATCGGCATGAGTTTTTTCATCCCTTTTGCCGGCTTAGCAGTCAAAGTCTCGGGAAGTATCTAGGTTGTGTTGTGTGTCGTATATCTAGATAGTTGATTGTACTTTGGCCCTCTAATCATTTGCTAGACGGCCTTTTTGTATTGATAAAATATATGGTTTTGCCGTTAAAAAAAAAAAAAATTGCTTGTGAAGTTACAAGTATGTAACTGGTATATAAGTTTTTAGTACAGAGCATCAAAGTGGCAGGAGATGGAGTCTTATATATAGATATTTGTTTGTTTGTTTGTTTCATGGAGTCTTATATACTCGTATATGATATGATTTTTTTCAGATATGATATATATTGTTTTTGGGTGAATATGGGTTTGTAGCCATATTATTGCCATCAAAGAAGATGATAGGCAACAGAGCTGTTTTAGTAACCAGGAACTTAATGCATTTGTTTCATATTTTTTGGTGAGATATACTTATTAAACTGTACATTTAGTGCTTTCAGCCACTCAAACGAGGCTGCTCAAAAAAAAAAAAAAAGAGAACAAATAAATTATGTTTTAACGAGTACAAATTTGACATCATAAGGTTAAGGAACTATAACCCGACCCATATTCATGGTGAGTAAATTATCTCGTACAGATTCATGTCATTTTGGAACTATTGCTACTTTTTATGCATATTTATTCACCTGTGTACAATTCTTGTTGCAGTTGTCATTGTATAGCGGATCCAAATGGAACTATAACCCGACCCGTATTGGAAGTTGGCAAACCTGAAGTGGAATTTTAAATGGACCTTTTAGAAATCTATCCTACTTGACCATTAGATTTTCTTGACGTATTAGAGTTGTAAGAAACTATGAATGTACAAATTTGTAGCTAGGATTTCCATCGTGTAACATTTTTCATAAATCGAAATAAGAGAAGATGCACCCAATCTTTGAGAAACTGAGATTCAAAAACCAAGGTCGAGCTCAACCCAGTTGCCACCAGGACCGAGAACAGTTACTATTCAACATGAAGTAGATATTCATGATTTTTAGTTCGAGCAGAGCAAGTAAAAAAGTGTAATCTGAAGATTATTATCACACAAATTGAGAATGAACCAATTCCCTGCATACCTTGTACTACATACAAGTATCATTTCCACTTGTTGAATATCTAAAGTTTAAACTCATAATGAACCAAGAACAAGTGAAACAGTCCACAATTATAATTAACAAAGCAAAATTTAAGAGGGGTTAAAAAAGGCGTACTTGCATGACTCAAATTAAGAAACTGTGTTCAAAGTATCCGGTAATGCGAGAAAGATATGACAAGATAGAGACATTACATGCATAAAAGATATGCAATTTTGGATATAAATAAATCGATAGCATTAAAAAAATTCTTAGAAAGAATGCAACTAAAAGACCATAAGATATAAAAAGTGTTACGGATCGCGCAAGAGTACCAATTTCGTAAATGAAGATGTCCTTGTAGCAAGAACAATGCCATGCATTGGACAGTCGCACTTTGTTGTGAGGCGCATACATCTAGATCTATATACCTGATATATTCTTCAAATTAAAACCTTTAACTTCATGTGTGTTTATTATAAAGTCTGATTAATAACTACAATCCTGATCTGAGTATACAAATGTTGCGCGATCCGCGACCTAAGAAAACTAACTGATGTGATCCGAAGGGTTCAAAAGTAAACAAAATACATGAATAGTTACACATCCCAAAATCAATTAAACATTTTCACTTGCATCTCTTTCAGGTTCATCTGTCTTACTCTTTGCTCCTGCACCAATCAGCTTCTCTGTTGCTAATCTTTCCTCCAACGCTCGGGCACCCCTTTCCCTGCAATTAAGATATCTATGCATGAGAAAGGTAGAAAAATCTATTTGCCTGATTTATAGCCAATTATTTGTTCAAAAAGACAATTACAGAGATAACTACCAAAATAAGAGACGAAATACAGAGGAAAGTTCATTTTTAAAACTTTTAGATGCTTGACAAACTTATCTTGTTCTGTCCTCCATATAGACATTCTAGAACAAAAAATGGCATGACACATTGACTTGAAATATCCATATGACAATCCAACAAGGTTTTAAAAAGTGTGTTTAAAAGGTACGCCCTAACAAGACGATTTAGAAAAGGAAAAATAAAAACTGACATAGCAACAAGGTTTAAGATAATAACTTAGCCTAAATCACCTCAACATCCAAATTAAATATTATAGCTGCAAGAGTCAAATGGTATCGCAAGAAACACTGAGGCATGCAGCACAGGACGTACGACAATTGAGCATTTTATTGGTCAAACTGTGAAAGAAGATGAAAACAGTCCACCTTGCTAATGTGACTTTGCTTTTCAAATTAGCAAACCTCTAATTTAGATTTTAGAGATGACAGTTACCATTCGTTTAGTTATAACTGGTCGAACTGGGTTGCGTTTACAGTTTTAACAGGTCAAATAACAAATTTAGCTAATAAGGGGTAATAATCGGCCCATTGAAAACCATCCGAAGTCTATTTTGGTGCTTACAAACTCCTACAACCGTTTATCCAGAGATTTAGAGTGTCTACTGACAGCTGCTCGGGCACCTTAACAATAGTCTTTGTAACCATAACCAATGTGTCCCTTATTTTTAAGAACGTAGAAAATAAATGGATAAAAATGTGTTCGCATGAAAACCAATAGCAACATGTAACAAAAATGACCCGTTTCGACACCAACAAATTTTTCACCTGTTACCCATCTTGCTCATCTTGCCACCTATACTCTAATTGTCTTTTGGTAGTTAACCCTTACTTATAACCAGTTCATCTTACCTGTTTTTTTGATAAAAACAAAACACTAAGGAAGCATACAACTTTTGATATCAATAGCTTTCAATGTTGAAACGATTAAAGTTTGATTATTTTGTACCAAGTTTGTAGACTATACAACTATATAGACAACAAAAGTGCATTGTAGTTACCTTCTCCTAGTTGCCTCGATAGGATCAGAACCAGGCAATGGAGCATTGCCCACTGTATATCCCCTACCATCATTGGATCCTTCAGGTTTTCCACAAAGCATTCGATCAAATATTGAAGCAATAGGATCAATCACTGGTCTGCAAAATCAACAATTTAATGTTACTAGAGAAAAATAGAGATGTGAAGAAGGTCCTACAAGTATCATGCTTCTTCAATATATAAAAATTGCAAAATCTCCCCTGAAAATTGCCACGTTTGAAAAGTTAACAGTTAAAATGGCATATATTCTATTTCCATTTTTACAGCTTACAACAACTTCATGATATTACTTGCATCAACAAGGTCCTCTCAATTTGTAATAGAGATGAACATCTTCAAAGCTAAATGGGTTCATTTTTTATTTTTGTCACACTTTATCTCTAACAGATTGAATTGAAAAAAATTCAACTTTTTAACAAAACAGGAAACAGGTAAGGCAAATTCCTCATGCACAAAACATCATATAAAGCTTCTTACCAAAAAAATACAAAAAAATAAAAAATAAAAAATATCACAACTACTTTGGTTCCATGACATATACTCAAGTCCTCACTCTTGAAGGGTTTTATATACTTCACCTATATTCAAGGAGCTCACCAAAGATATACACCGTATTAAATGTTACAATATTCATGGGACGTCATATGCTCTCCTTCAAGTTCGACTTTCAATAAAAAAAGATGTAAAAGAGCAGTGAATGTTCTTGAATTACCTCATGAATTCAGGGAAGAAAGTAGAGAAGGAAAACTCATCACTCGGATCGCCCTTAAATCCTGTTTCTTGTTTCCTTTGGAAGTATCGGAGGTAAATCCAACCAATATAGGTGCCAAATATTAAGATTGGAAGGTATGCTGCTGGCTCTGAGGCAAAGAAGCTTATAACAATAGCTAACAATAGCATGATAGATGGCAGCCACTGCAAAACAAAAGCAGAAGTGCATGAGAAAGGTAAAGTTTAAGGTTTAGAGGAAGTGATTATGATTTGCATTCTGGCGATGACGTAACAGAGTAGGTGCTTTTATAATCTACCTTTGCTTTAATTTTTAATAGAGAGAATTCCTGGTCAGGAATTATCTGCTTTACACCGACCAAGAGCCCTGAAAGTACCCCACTGAAGCCAGAAAGAGGCAAGTAACTGCCAAAAAATAACAGCTGATGATCAGAACTGTGTTGAACAGCTGATGTACAGATAACTATGAGATGAAAGGTTTAATGCTTAATTGATTTCCTGAGGTGGCAACACGGATGTGATTAATCTATAAAAGGTCAAATACACAATTCAGGTAAACAATGAACGGGATGTCATCCAAAGTGTACTTTTTTAATGCATAAAACCTCCTATAGTGTTTTATTCAGCAAAAGTTATTAGAATTTGTTAATTATATGTAACTTCCTAATTGCTTTAGTATAACTTGACAAAATATGTTCAGGCCAACCCAACCAAACCCATACAAAAAATACCGTTACCAACTGCCTGACCTGCCCATTTCCCAATTCCAAGTTGCCTCATACTATTCCCTCGTACTGTTCTAAACTTATGCAATTCTGATAACAGAATTACAGAAGGTGTGGAAAGGAAGACAGAATACAGATAAATACAGGAATGCGGAAACTTCACGTAGCAGACATTAACAAGGAAGGCCAAATGAACAAAAATAGAGTGCAAAATTTTTTCCGCAATACTTACAGATAGGTTTCCTGCATTGTTACATAGTATAAGGAGATAGCTGTAATGAACACGCACACAGAAGTCAAGAAATTGACAATGAAAATAAACTTCAAGAACTCTCGAGAACCCCATATGGGCTCAAGAAGCTTCCCAATGAAAAGAAGACCAATTGTGCTGCTAAGGACCTGTTTAGCAGAAGTCATGAAGCTCTTTATTATAAGCACAGTTTCTAATACATTTTCCTCCAAATATTTGCAGGTAAAGATCCAAAAACGATACATACCCCATGTACAGTTTGTTCTATATAACCAGCTGTTATGAGATTCCAACCAAAAGGAATTGTCCTGTGATTTACAAAGAAATATAAGTGATAGCAATAAAGAATGTCAATAAAAATTAATGGTATCATGTGCTTGCTCATATGTAACTATATAAACTTTGAGACCAAAGTCAATTTAACTCAAGACATTTTCATGGCAGAATATTCTGTATTCAGATGGATTCTGTATGAATTGCCACCGAAAAGGGGTGAACCGATGAGGTTTTCGCTGTCCAGATTACCTTGGGTAGGCGAGTCTTTGACTCTGGTATACGTAGCCTAGGGGTATCCCCATGACCGTTTCCAGAAACCTTTTCCCTGGGCACCACCATGATGTTTACCTAGTGAGGTTCGAACTTGAGACCTCTTGTGAGGAAGACATGGGGCCTGACCACTAGGCCACCTTGGTGATGGTTTATAAATTGCCATTATAATTTGATTAGTTTGTTTAATTGAGTTCAGTCAGAAAGAAGAACCTATGCCTAGACTTTAAAAAGCAAGTTTATAACTTTATATCCTCTTGAATAGCTGTCATCAGTGACTGATCATTTTATAACAATCTACGGAACATTGATGAACCAGCTTTTCGAGTGAACTTTTGGACAAAATTAAGTGCTTAACCAAAAATTAACACTATCATACTTCTGAAACAAACTAGTTTGTTTATAAATGTGACAAACATATATGATACTGTTCAAAACTTGAAGAAATTCTTCATTGTAAAACCATGTTTCATATTAATATATTATATATGTCACATGTGTGACAAACATGTACGATACTGTTCAAAAGTTGAAAAAATTCTTCATTGTAAAACTATGTTTCATATTAATATATTCATACATGTTTGTAGAAAATAATATTCAAACAGTTCAACGCACAATTAACGTTTTGTACAGTTCTATACTTGTACAAGATTGTGTCTGGAACGCAAAATAGATGGTGGCCTTCTAGTGGCACACATAAGTTAGCCTTTGGTTAGAATGCAATCCATTTCAAAATAAAGGCTATGCTGATACATTCATATCAAAATTTGTATATACATTGTAAAACAATATAACTCTTATATTCAAAAAGCTATCCTCGATATCTTTTGTATGACTTCCTCTACGCCAAATGTGAATACACCCTTGCCTCCATTGTGTAGCCTAGTAGGTTCCTAAGATGGTATAATTTGAAGGAAAACCACGCTCAATCCCTAGCGGATCCAGGTAGAATCCTAAACTATCAACAACAAAAAAAAAAAACTTGGTAAAGCCAGATCAATTAGTTAGTTAGTCAGACCACCATCTGAGTGATACGCTGATTTACCTCTCACATGTAATGGCTCTTTGGCTGTCTGGCGTTGTTCAGTTATCCCAGACATTATCAAAATATGTAAAACTATGTTTCATATAAATATATTAATACAAGTTTGCCAGAAAATCGAAAACGTAAATGTCTGTTATTTTGCACTATCCCAATCTCATCAATTTCATAAATTTGTTATCGTAAGTATTACATTTTCGGGTTTAATCACTTGGGATCTAACTTGCTAAACCAAATCGGTCACGCAACTAAACTCCTAATAATAGAATTAAGTAAAAAATATCTAAACATAAGTCAAATATAGATATAGATATAGATACAAAAAGAAAGAAAGATGTATGTATATATGTATGTAAATAGAAAAGAAAGGAAAGGAAAGGGAAAGGGAAAGGGAAAGGAAAGGGGACCTGGCAGGAATGAGGGCAAGATAATTAAGAATAGAAGGAGAGATCTGAACAGCAATGTGACCAAACACAAGCACTACTGCTAATCCTTTACATAGTCTTGTAAATCCAGTTAATAAATTTGTACCCTGCACTTATATATTTTACAGTAATAAAATAAATGTAGCAGTAAGTAGTACGGAAAAGAGGAAGGAAGAGACTTACCGTTGCCGAACTCATGACGAGAGCTTTGATTTGATTTTGGGGGTTAATAAAATCAGATGATTTTTGGTGAGGACGAATATATATATGTTTATGTATAGAATAGAAGATGATAGATCTTGGAAGGAAAGAAGTCAAATGAAGTTGAGTGGGATTCAATTCAAGGACCTCCAAAACCTCTCAAGTCGTCGCCTTCATTGATTTTTAGGTGAAAAAAACAAATACTATTATGGAACCTTTAATTTTCATATTAACGAGGTTGATACAGCCCGTTCAATTCCGTGTTAGCGTTTGTTATTGATGCGTAAAAAGTTTATGAAGAAAACAACACTTACAAAAACAGAATTCAATTATTGTGTTTACGTTTGTTATTGATGTGGTTTCACAAAAATTTTGTCCAAACTATATTATATTATATATTATTAAGGAAAAGCTTTGTCTTTAACATATATATTTAACATACCAAAATTTAACAAAAATTAATGATGAATGAGATGGTCCATGCTTCATAC
>JAOEHQ010047867.1:0-10543 GCA_025447715.1 Asclepias incarnata | reverse complement strand
CGCCTTTTGACCCCCCCCCCCCCCCCCCCCTCCTCCCTTTCCCCCTTCCCCCCTGTAACATTTTTACATTTTTATATAGGGCATATCGGCCACTAGTCAAGGAGAGGCGTGACCGCGATACAGGTGAATTGTATGAGGTGTTTGATGGAATGTGTTTGAAGGATGGTTACCTATTCAAGAAAGTGCCCTTAGACTCGTTGAGTTTCTGGGATGTTAGACCCACTGAAACCGAGCTAATAAAGTTTTCCACTGCCAATAAAGAAGAATCCAACGATGTTGAGTGGCTTACTGGACTTTTTGGTGAACGTAAGAAGAAAAAACCAACAATAAGTAACAATAAAGGTGGAAAAGGAGAAGGCTCGTCGAGCTCCAGTCTGGATAATAGTTTTGAAGTCCATGATCTTGTGTTTCACGGGTATGCTGATGCTCTCTTTCTTCCAGATTGTGTTACCTCCTTATTTATTTTTTACGTTTTCTTCCAATGTGTTCTGTTTTCTAAATTTTTGCAGTCGCAAGGGTTTTGGCGTTGTAATTGGCAGAGAGAAAGATGACCGCATCAAGGTTATAATTGCTCTTCTTTTGGTGGTTAATTTGCTTTCTTTTATTCTGTTATTTTTGTTTTAACATCAGCTTCCCATTTCTAGGTTTTGGAAGAAGGCTCGGATCGACATATGGTAGTGGCAGTTGAAGCACGCTTGCTGAAGAAGGCAGAGTTTGATAAGAAATTTACAGCCTTCGATCAGCATAAGAAAATCATATCAATGAATGATCATGTGAGGATCTTGGAAGGTCCACTGGAGGTTTGTATTTATGTTTTAAAAACCTATGAGTTTGTTATTGTCAATGTTAGATTTGATTTGTATGTAACATCTTGTGGTTGCACTTCACAGGATAAAAATGGAATTGTTAAGCAAATTTACAAAGGGGTTGTTTTTTTGCATGATGAAAATGAATCAGAAAATTGTGGTTACTTTTGTGCCAAAGCACAAATTTGTGAAAAGATGGAGTCATCTGCAGATTTGTGCAAAGGAAAGGTTCGTTTGTCATGGTTAAATATAACTGGCATTGCATCTCAACTACCACCCAGATAATTTATCAATATAATTAAAAACATTACATCTCTTGCAGGGTGGTAAAACAGATGCCTCTGGTTTTGATGACTTCCCATCATCACCCAAGTCTCCTTTATCACCTCAGAAACCTTTTGAAGAGAAGGCAGATAGCCGCAACTGTAAGTTTAGAAGTTTTCACTCCCATTTGATGCCGAGACTGTTAAAACATCTAATTTTCTTATCCCTAATAATGTGTTGTGCATGCAGTTGACCGGGACGATAAGGATGGTTTCTCTGTTGGGCAACCTTGTAGAATACGTGTGGGCCCTCTTAAGGGATATATATGCCGTGTCATGGCGATTCGATACTCGGATATTACGGTGAAGCTTGATTCTCAGCACAAGATTCTTACAGGTTCAGGAGTCATCAACCAGCCATTTGGTTTCATAATTGTCTTCTACTTTTCTTTTTTCTTTTTTTTTTACTTTTTTGGATTCTGGAGCTAATTATATTGTATAATCTCTCGTTTGTAGTTAAAGCCGAGCATCTTGCTGAACTTAAAGGAAAAAGCTCTGGTGTATCCAATGGGTATATTTGTTTTTATTTCTTTTCCTAATTTTCTTTGGCTATCCTGTGTAATTCGTGACATTTTGTTTGGTTTGCTAAAGGGATGGGCAGGATTCTACAAAGCCATTTGAACTGCTCGGAGATGGTAATAGTGAAGGTGGGAAATAGTATTTGTGGTTTAAATTTATATATGCATATATTTTATATAATATATTTTATATAATGTTAAAATATATTCATTGATTGTTTTGTCAATATGGTCTCCGTTAAAATTTGTTTTAGATTAGTGGTATTACTTGTGAGGTGTAAATTGTTCATAGAACCAAAAGAAGCATACTTTTTAGGCTAGTCGATAAAATCTACGTTCATTTTGTATGGTTTATATATTCTTATTTACACATGTGGGCAGAAATTGGTACTCCCTCTAGCTTATGTTGTTTGTTTGTTTTATGTTTGTGTCTGAGGTTTCTATTAGATTATCTTTCTTTCTTGGTCTAATATGGTATAACCTGTGGCTAATTTACTATCAAATCCTTTAAAGGTTGGATGGATGGAGGAGGAGCACCAGAGTCTGGTGGTTGGAATACCGGAGGCCAATCTACTGAAAGGTTGAATTGTTGCCTATGTATTTTTTTAATGGCTATATTTGTTGATACATAATATCTTAACTGTGATTTGTTATAGGTTTTACTGATAGTTTCAAAAGAGGTCTTAACAATCTCGATGATTTAATATTTATACAATGTTGACCATACCTCAATTATTGTTTCAGCAACATAAATATGGCAAACGCCTTGTTTCTACATAATACCTTAACCATCAGTTTCTAAATTAGTTTGGCTTATACCCCTATAATTACATATTTGTCAAAGGTAATTGTAAATGTATATATGTGACTTATCAATCCTCCATTGTTAGGCATACCTTTACACATCGTTTTCTCAAATTAATATCTCCATTTGTTACAAACAGTATGATAACTCATGCTGGACATAGTTACTTTGTATGACCTGTGTTTATATACTATTTATTTTTATTGTTCCTATAAAGTGTGATGATAGAAGACCACTATGGCCCTCACTTCTGCTGGGGATTTACAATGATCTTCTGGAGAGCATATCTGCCAGATGTTGCTTATTGCTGTTATGTGGTATAGTTTTTATAAGCCAATAAACCGTTGTATGATAAATTCAGAGATGACTACATAATGTAATTTTTATCTTGGCGCGTTCGATCTGTGTGTTATCTGCTGCAACATATCCATTTGTTTTTCCTTATTCGGCACTAGTTTGAAAGAAATTGAACTTTGCGTTATCTAATCACTTCTGTACTTTGTGTATGTAGGAGTTCTTGGGCACCTTTTTCTGCACCAGGGTCATCGGTGTGTTACTTGCTGATTCTTTTTTTCTAAATCATGAATTTTGTCACCTCCCCTTTATGTATCGCATGAACATGCAATAATTAAAGAATAAAACGACAATTAATTTCTTGCAGGTTCAACCAGAATCCACTTCTGCAGATCCTTCTAACTCTGATAATGATGCCAATAAAGGTATATTTGACAATCTAGATGCACCGAATCTGTTTTTTTTAATTTTATTAAAACAGTACTGTTAAAGTTCTTGTCCTATTTCTTAAAGGCGTTGGAGCTTCTGCATGGGAGACTAAGACTACACAAGATAGTATACCATGGGGTGCATCTGCAAGTGAAAAGAAGTCTGGTGGTTGGGGAGCAAGCTCAAGTGGTGTCGAAAATGATACTTCAGATAATGCTGGATGGGGTAGTGCAAAGTTGAAAGACCCTGTTGATAGTTCTAATGATGCTCCCTCGTGGGGCAATGCTGGCGGCAGTAACAAGAGTGAAAGCAAGTCTGCTTGGAATTCAGTTGCTGCACCAGCCACACAAACCAGCGGCTGGGGTGCAGTGAAAAAGGATGAGGATTCCGCTGGGGGCTGGGGTGCATCTGCAAGTCAATCTGGGGGATCTTCATGGGGTAAACAAACTGACCAAGGTCAGTCAGATGGTTGGGGAACTAAGCAGGCTGCAGATGGAGAGAATAAAGATGACGGGGCTGGTGGTTGGGGCAAAAAACTATCTGTGACTGCGGGAGATTCTGGGAAGTGGGGAAGTGCTGACAAAGAAGCTGACGGTGGAAGTGGTTGGGGCAGTAATAACAAGGATGGGGGATCCTCTTGGAGTAAGCCAGCTGATGGAGGGGGATCGTCATGGGGTAATCAAGATGGTGGATCTTCTTGGAGCAAACAAGAGGGAAGCCGTGGTGGTGGTGGTGGAAATGCTTGTTTCAAGTGTGGTGAGACTGGCCATATGTCGCGAGAATGCCCCCAGGGTGGTGGTGGCGGCGGCAAAGGAAATTGCTTCAAGTGTGGTGAGAGTGGCCACATGTCTAGAGAGTGCCCCAAGGGTGGTGGTGGCAGTGGAGGGAATGCTTGTTTTAAGTGTGGTGAAACGGGGCATATGTCTCGGGAATGCCCCAAGGGTGGCAGTGGAGGGAATGCTTGTTTTAAGTGTGGTGAAACGGGGCATATGTCTCGGGAATGCCCCCAAGGTGGTGGCGGTGGTAGCAGAAATTGCTACAAGTGTGGTGAGAGTGGCCATATGTCTAGGGAGTGCCCTCAAGGTGGTGGTGGTGGTGGGGGCAATGCTTGTTTCAAGTGTGGTGAGACGGGGCATATGTCTCGTGAATGCCCCCAGGGTGGTGGTAGTGGGGGTGGTGGTGGCAGAAGTTGCTATAAGTGCGGTGAGAGTGGCCATATGTCTCGCGAATGTCCCCAGGGTGGTGATGGTGGCGGCGGGGGTAGAAATTGCTATAAATGTGGTGAGAGTGGCCACATGTCTCGGGAATGTCCCCAGGGTGGTGGCAGCGGCGGTGGCAGAAGTTGCTACAAGTGCGGTGAGAGTGGACATATGTCTCGGGAATGTCCCCAGGGTGGTGGCGGTGGCGGTGGCGGTGGCAGAAGTTGCTATAAGTGCGGTGAGAGTGGGCACATGTCTAGAGAATGCCCCCAGGGTGGCGGCAGTGGTGGTGGTAGTGGAAATTGCTACAAGTGTGGTGAGAGTGGGCATATGTCTCGAGAATGCCCTCAAGGTGGTGGGGGTGGTGGCAGAAATTGTTACAAGTGTGGAGAGAGTGGACATATGTCTCGAGAGTGTCCACAGGGTGGTGGCGGTGGCGGTGGCAGAGGTGGAAGCTACGGTGGTGGTGGCAGAGGCGGAAGCTACGGCGGTGGTGGCTGGGGTGCAGGGGGTTGGGGAAGTGAGAAGGCATCTGATGCAGGAAAAAAAGATGATGGTCAATCAAGTGGTTGGAGCAGTGGACTTCAAACAGGGGGAGGATGGGGTAATACAGACGCCTCTGATACGGCAGGGAAAAAGGATGACTCACAAGGAAGCCAGTGGGGTGGTGGTGCTAATCAAACTGCAGGTAGTTGGGGATCTGATGGAGGTAAAAAGGCTGATGCACAAGGAAGTAGTTGGGGCAGCGGTGGTGATCAATCAGGTGATTTTGTTATGTTTCTCTTATCATAGTAACATTGAGGGCTTTTTACTTGTACTCTTTAATCTATTGGCTAAAGTCTGAAGCACTAATATTTGTGTTGCTGCAGCTGGTAAAAAGGAAAGTTGGGGCGGTAGTGGTGGTCATCAAACAGCAGGAGGTGGAGGATGGGGATCATCTGGTGCAGGTGATAAGAAGGATGATGCTGAAGGAAGTGGCTGGAAGAAGTCAGGATGGTAATAAACAGGTGCGTGGCTTATATTACAGCTCACAAAATTTTGTAGCTGTATTCTATGACGACACATTGACACACATACAAGTAAATTACATGGCTCTGGTCCAACGTTAGTGTTGGACAACTTGTAATATCTGAGAATGTGGATGGCATCCTCTTCGGTGTTCAATTTCAATGCCTTTGATTGCAAAAACTGATGTTTGTTTTGATTAAATGCAGGCTTAATTTATGGATCGGGCTCGAGGAATGTACTCTTGCTGGTGCGATGTTTTGGGACATCCTTCTTTTTATTTTAATTGTGTTAAACTTGGTTAACTAGTTTTCTTTTGATGAAACCTTGTAAAATGTTTCATAACTATCTCTATGTACCTTATCTATCTATCTATCTATCTATTCCTTTGACCTTTAATATTGTCGTGTGATTCCCGGGATGTGGGATATCATGATAAATTAATTATGGGCTGTCTTGTTAAAATATTAAAACCTCTGTGTTTTTATTTTACTGGTGTTTTTGATTTGTACTTTTGTGTTGCTAAGCTTATCAGCCAAATCATGGCTTTTAGATACAGATAGACATGCGATGCATGCAATAATAGATATGATTGGACGTTTAATAAATTTTAATTTCTATCTATGTGGCGTAGTCACTATCTATGAAGATGGTAAATAAGTTTGAAAAAGTAAGTCCAACAATTTCTTTATGTTTAACAAAATTTTGTTGAATATTGGTCGCGTTTAGTCGAAGAAAACACTTTCTGTTTTTTATTTTTGCTTTCTAAAAAAACATGGATTCACTTTTGTTAACATGAAAAAATAGAAAATGCATGAAAAAACGGATTTCCACTTTTTGAACTAAAATTAGAAAATGTTTTCTATTTTCTATTTCAAAACCTTATAACCTAATAATCCCATATATCACTAACTTCTCATATTATCTGAGCCGCCTCCCACGTCGATCTCCGCTCTCGACCGACCCCCATCCCTTGCTGGTCTCCACCAACCCCACCCCCTGTCGGTCTCCACCAACCCCATCTTTGGTTTCCTGTTTAGGACTATGTATGAACCTCTATGTAGGCATGTTTGGTTTCTATTTAATGATCCTTTTAATGTATGGTACTTTATTTTATCTATTATCTATCTCATATAGCTTTTGATCGTGTGTTGTGTATTGTATTATAACAAGTAGTTTGTGAGTACTATTTTTTTTTATTACTTTGTGCTTTATGCAAATAAACAAAATGATGTCAGTTTTATCAAGTAGTAGCTCGAGCTCAGATGAAAATACCGATGACGATGACATGGTGATAATTTATGTTCTAAAGAAGCACACCAAACTCTTTATTGACCGAAAGCCTTGTAGGACCTTTATCCTTGGTGGAAAAGAATATTTGCGAGAAATAGTGTGTGGGAATCCTATCCAATGTTATGAGTTATTTATGATGAAGCCACATGTGTTTTTAAATTTGTGTGATAAACTAAAGTTATTAGATTTATTGCAAGATTCTAGGAATGTTAGTGTAGAAGAGGGCTTGGCAATGACTTTATGGATTTTATGCCATGGCAATACACAAAGAGAAGTTTCAGATCGGTTTCAACATTCTACAGGGACTGTTCATTACTAGTTGAAAACCGTGTTGAGAGCACTAAAGTCTTTTGTGTTGATTGAGGTTAAACCAGTTGATAGAGGTGCAGTTCAAACGGAAATTCAAGCAAATTCAAGATGGTATCCATTCTTCAAGGTATTATTTTCTGTCCTATTGTATTGTATTCTTTTAGATGGGCTGTTTTAGAAGTTCCCACTGAGGTTTGTAATATCTGAATTACTTTTGCTACCAAAAATTATGTGTAGCTTTCAAACGAAAAGTGTTTCTGGTTTACCCAACCTGGATTGTGATGGGCAGACAGGCAGTTAAGCTGTTTTATGGGCTGTTTTATATGGCAACCTGACTGTGATGGGCTGTTAAGCTGTTTCGGGTTTGTATTTGTTTGAAATGTTAATTTGATTTGGTAGAAACTGGTAATGTTTGAATTTGTTAGATGGTTTTAAAGTGGTTATTTGTAGTCTGGTTTAGATGGTATTAAAGCTGGTTTCACTTTTAATGGGCTGTTTCAGGTTGTTTTAGATGGTATTAAAGCTGCTATGTAGTCTGGTTTTATATAGTGGTTATTTGTTCAAGTTAGTAAATGGTGTATTAAAGTGTCATGGAATATTTAGTTTGGTTATACCAAATGATATATTAAAGCTGCTATGTAGTCTGGTTATCTTTGTTTGCTGTAGGTTGATCCTTTGCTCGGATGAAAATGATCCTAATGATCACCACTATATGATCATTTTCGTTATGTAGTAAGATCAGTAAAGTAGGTGAATGTAACTCTTTATATAGCTCTGCTCATTTTGGATTTAATTTACTCTTGATTCATATATTCTTGGATTTAATTTACTCTTTACTAGTATGCTGGCATCGTTAATGTTTATTATTCTTAATCAGAATTGTATGGCGCTATTGATGGTACTAATGTAGCGGCTTGGGCACCCGCATCAAAACAAAAGTCATTTCGAAAAAGAAAATCGGTCCTTGTCACTCAAAATGTCATGGCGGTTTGCTCACACAATATGATGTTTACTTTTGTATATACTGGTTGGGAGGGAATGGCTAATGACTCTCAAGTTTTTTATGATGCTATTAATAGACCCAAAAACAAATTTCCTATGCCGAGTGGTGGTAAGATTTAATATATGCCCAAGTTATATTCATTTATTTAAGCTAACTTTTGATATGTTTATTGACTAATTCATTTTATAATTTCTTGTTATAGATTATTTTTATGTTGTTGATAGTGGGTATCCAAATTTGAAAGGATTTTTAGCCCCATATCGTGGTGAGCGATATCATCGTTCTGACTGGAAAAGTGATGGGCGTGTAAGAAGAAAGGAAGAAATGTTCAACTTCATACACTCATCCGTTCGCAATGTCATAGAACGTGTTTTTGGTGTGCTTAAAGCAAGATTTCAAAATTTAAAAGTTATACCAAATTACCCTTTGAGACGCCAAATGTTGATTCCACATGCATGTTGTGCATTGCATAATTACATAAGAATGGAAGATAGGGCTGACAAGTTGTTCACTAAATATGGTCAAGATTATATTGAAGTTCCGGGTGAATGCTTGAATGTGGTCCAAGAAGACTTTTCTTTTGACATGACTGATAATAGCGAAATGCTTCAAGTTAGAGCTTCAATCACTAATGCCTTGTGAGATAAGTATATTAGTCGGCGTCGATCTCATACGCAGCGTTGATAATATGTTGTAATGTTTTGTGGTGGAGTAAGTTGTATGTAGATGTTCTTTGACTCGACGGTAGAGGTTAACTTATTATTTTAAACTTTTTTTTTTTTTTTTTTTTGTAATGTATTGTCTTTAGTTTATTGTTGTCGTAATAGAGATGATTTAGGATTATCCTTGAACGTGGTTTAAATGGTTAAGCGGATTTGCTATAAAATGTTTATAAAAAAAAAATGATTTTAATAAGACAATTTGCTATAAAATGTTCATAAAAAATAATACTATATTATGTTGAAGTAAATTAAAATGATTTAAAAATGTTAAATTAGAGGTGTTTGTTGTATTCAATGTTATATATTTGTAAAAAAATTTGAAATGTATTTTGTATTTTCTTTGTTTTATTTGATGTTTGTTCTTTAATTATATAACTAATAAAATGGAGAGATAGAAAACAAAACAAAAACAAGTGAATTTGAACATGTTTTTTAAAATGAAAAATGAAAATTGCATCTTTTAATTTTGAACGTATTTTCAAAATTTTCATTTTTTTTCTAGAAAAATAGAAATGAAAAGGTAAAAAAGTAGAAAACATTTTCCCCAACTAAACGCGCCTATGATTGAATATAGCAAGGTTTTGAATGCCTACGGTTGAAAAGAGACGAATACAAAATTACCAAACCTAATCATATAATACTTGATATTTGTTAAAGACATTATTGTCGTTTTAAAGTTATTAATATTTCAACAACAAAATGTAGTTGCACTGGACTATTTGCACTAAAAATATATTGCTTCGATAAAGATAAGATCTTTCCATTTAAATTACCGTATAGATATTTTTTTTCGTATCCTACCAAAGAAATAACCAGAAAGAGAACGTGTGTTATGCACGGTAATAAAGCTTAGTAATAATGGATAATGGATGTTCATATATTATTTTTGTACATAAACAGTCAAAATTGTTTTTTTCTTTATAACTATATGTGTATGTAAAAATGTTTTGAATGTAAATATTTTTATTAAACAAAAATTTAAATTAAATTAATTGAGTTTGATCGGAAAATTTGTGATATGCATGAGCGTATCATGAATTTCAATGACCAAGAATTGAAAATTAACGGGGTAAAATTACACACTTGCATTGTTTTAAAAAAGAAGATTCCATTTTATTTTGCGATTTATCATTTATTGGATTTCAATTTACTTTAATTTATTAGTATTATGTTTATGGACAAAATTGATAATTTTGATAAATTTGAAGTTTTAGACTCATATCATATCTTATATATACATATAAAGTTGAGTGATAGAAGTTCTCTAGCACTTAATTTTGATGGGGGGGAGTAATGAGGGGAGTAATGGCCGTATGCTATAGATTGTTGTACTCATTGTGCATGAAGTTGTTTGGAGCTTGATTTTGATGGGGTGAGTAATGGAGGGAGTAATGGCACTATGATAGGTTGATTAGATGATGAGGTTCGGGATGATATGTTAAATGATATTGGTTGTTAATGATGTATGAGGACGAACTTATGTGCATGAAGTGTTTGGGAATAATGGGGATGTTAAATGAGCTTGGTTCTTAAATGATGCAACTTATTGTGGATGATTGTGGGATTAAATTAGTTTTATATGATGCAACTTATTGTGGATAATCTTAAGCATTATATATGGATGGTTGGTATGCCGGGTTTTACTTTGTTTAAGTTATTTTAGACTTTATTGTTAGTAACTGTCGAAGGTGTACATGATAAGTCATTGTGCACCTGGTTAGATGGTGCTATATAATCCTGGGTAAGTAAGATGCTGATATATCATATCGACTTCCATTTAGTGTATGTTAAACTTACTTCATGGCAAAGGAAATTCAATTGCGAAAAAGAAAGCAAA
>JAOEHQ010047866.1:0-10543 GCA_025447715.1 Asclepias incarnata | reverse complement strand
GAGGATAATCAGTTAAGGTAACCAAATAAAGATAAGCATTATCTTTATACACCACATCTAGAGAAAAGATAACCATAATATTATCTTCTTCTCCAAGATACAAATCACCTATAAAAGGGGATTATACTATCACACGATCGGCATTCGACACGACCGAAGATAACCCTAAAACCTAATTGGCGTAAAAGGAGTTCCGTACCTTCGGGGAATCGCCAACATACATACAAAAATAATCCTTTCCTCTACAACACTCTGATTCATAGGTAATCGCGGTTTGGTGATCAATCAACATGTCATATTGCATCATCACTAAATAACCCCATGAATTTCATATAACATACTTTAGATTTTATATATTATCTATTAATATAATATATTAATAAATGGTTTTTTATTTTTGTATATATTATAAATATTAATGTATTATATTTATATAACATATTATAGATTTTATATATTATTTATTAATATATTAATGAATGGATTTTTTAATTTCGTATATACTAAAAATTAATTGTTAATCGTTATAAAATTAATTGTTAATTATTATATTTATTAAAAACAAAAAAAAAAATGTAAATAAGAATGTAAAAACCAGTCATCGCTTAATGGTGTTTGACTATAAAAGTTGATAAGCAACTTTTTTGTCGTCTAGTGAGCCTATAGGGACGACAAAATGTCGTTGCTAAAAGGTCACGTCTCGTTAAATGTTTTTCTCATAGTGATAATAGCTAAGCTTCTTATAGGACATTTACATTTCGTTAAGGGAGATCCGAACCAAGTTTACCAAATGACAACTTTTTTGAATCGCCATCGAAGAACCCTAGATCTTGGATGTTGCCTTTGGGGATACGGTGTGGCTGAAATGGTGGAATTGGTCCAATGATACACGAGTCTTCCCCGACATTCCTAATGAGCTCCTATTCTTAGAGCAACCAACTTATGCTTATGCAGACTGAAGGTGGGGACGTGAACATCTCGAATGGTACAAGAGCGAGAGCAATGGCAGGCCTCGATGATGGCTTAGATGATGAGACAAATCCAGTTTCAGTTTTAGTCTTAGATCTAGGCCCAAATTGCCATGCTGTTTCAAGCGATGAAGTACGTTACTTTTCCCTATCTCAATAAAGAGTCCTGATGATGAAGAAAGTGAAGAAGAAGGCGAATCCAATTCATTATAGACGTTGTTGTTGGTTGTGAAACATTATATCTTTTATAATGTTGGTTGTTAACTTTTGGATGTCGTTGCAATCGTTTTTTTCTTCGTTTAGTAATTGATTTTTGATGTTGTCCATGTTATTCTTGTTGTTGATGTGGTTGATATAGTTGTGCGAAAACAGGTTTCGTTAGCAAAATTTATCCGAAAAAATTGGGTGGTAACCAAAAATTATAGCAAGTTGTTGTTATAACTTTCAGTATATTTTACGACGACATGTCGTCGCTATATATGACATTTATTAATTTTGGTTTCTTGGAAATTAGCTTTTTAGCGATTACATGTTAAATTTCCTTCTTCCCATACTGAAAAACATAAGATCGAAATTACTACTTTATTTCTAAAGCAGGAAATTTTTACATAAATGTCCCATATATCTAAGTACTTTCGATTCAAAAAGATAAGTCAAAGTCGTTTGGGCAGTATAAGTAAGTAATATTGGTGGAACATGACTTTACTTTGGTCAAACTTCTTTACTCAAATCCGTTAAACACGTTAATTTAAATATTACAAAAATCAACGCACTTTGAATTGGTCACTGATGTAAACCTCTCAAATTTCCGCGTCATATAATCATATATCACCTTTATATTCATAAAGTTTTTAACTTTTTAGTTTTTATCAATAATCATAAGAATTTTTCAAACATGTCTACAAGACATATGTTATAATGGTTTAAACGAAGACAATATTTTTTAAAATAAAAGATTAGTCATCTAAGTCTTTTTGAATGTTTATTACATATTTTTATTCATATCTAGACATATGTAACGTGTAATCTGAGTCATTAAAAAATAGTTTATGTCGTCTTAAAAACACAACATCATAACAAGTGTAAGTGTAACGGGTCACAAAAAATATATAGTTCGTTTTCTTTATTATATCGTAATGTGTAAAACGGATGAGGTTCAAGATGTACAGAAAAAATTATTCTTTTTGACTCAGATGTATACAGTTTAACTGGGGTCTTCTGTGACCATTTCCGATCTTCTCTGACCACCTCAAGATTGTACCTAACAAGATTCAAACTTTATATCTTTTGTAAAGAGGTACAAGATACTAATCATCAAGTTACCTTGAATGTGGTTATATCATTTTATAATAAAAATGATGACGTGACTAATTTGAGTCTAAAAATCTGGTAATGATCGAGAGTATGTATTTAAATATACCAAATTAGTCACATATATAATTATTTTTTTAAAAATGAATTTAAATTCTTGGAAACTGTTTTTTTATTACGAAATGACATAAATGGAATACAAATCCCCTTAATAATAGAATTTGCTGTTCCAAATAAAAATAAAAATAAAAGGAATACAAAGCCATCATCGATATACAACACAACACAATATATGACTAAAATATTTAAAATCAAACATCTTGAAATGGTCACTGGATTACTGGCGTCTTTTGAAGTCTAGTTTCTATATTGCACGTCATTGCATTAAAGTATTAAACTACACTCCATGATTGTTTGTCAAACCTTTAAAGTCGTTTTTATGGTTTTTTAACTCTTCTGGACGTTCAAACTGATTAATTTAAAAATTGTTTTGTTTTTAATGGCAATTGTCGAATAGAACACGTCCCTAGCATCCAAAAGTAATGGCCCACTCAGACCAGGGTAGTCGGTTGTCTTAACCTGACCCTTCTACATCCAACACTCGGTAGGCGTTCAAGAAAAAACCCACAAACCCCCTTCGAATGAGATTAACGAGGATCGAACCCTCACCTTCCGGATGTTTCACCATTTGATTCAAATTTTTAAGGTTACAAAATACGATTAATACTTATCAATCAATAAGTCACGGGTTCTAATTTCTAAACTATCTCATCATGAACAAATGTTTCCTATCTATTAAAGAAAATACATTATTTTTTTAATTGATGACATGACATGTGATTAACCCAACAAGTTTTCATTTAAATGGGTGATACATAAGTTTAAAAAATATTGTTTCGAACTTTTTACATCAAATCATGAACATGACAGATTATGTAGTTCCATTAAAAGCAAGTTTGAGTTACGCAACCAAACTAATAAAGTTTTAGAAATTTAAACAAATTATAAATCTATAATGTAATTGAAACAAATATAAACCAAATTATAATTATAAGTTGTTTATAAATGAAATATTTATTTATTTTCAACATCTTTTAACTTAATTTAGATCATGAATAATCAACACATAATTTTTTATACTTTTTTTTATTTTTAATAATTTTATACTTGAATATAGTTTAAAGATGTCACGTGTTAACACGGGCCATAATCTAATTGTAAATATATGTGAATATAAACAACTCGTTAATATAAAAGTTAACATATTGAGTTTATATTCGACTTTTAAGCACTTGTTACCACATATTATAGTTTTCACATTCGCATTTTCATAACTAGATAAATGTCCGTGTGATGCGGCGGCGATGGTGGTGGCAGCGGCGATGTGGTGGTGGCGGCGACGGGTGGTGGTGGTGGCGGCGACGAGTAGCGTAGATTATTGATTTAAAGGTAGTCGATGTAAAATGGGGTAACGTAGTTATTTTAAGAGTAAGGGATAAATGTTGGAAATTAATTTATTAAGGTTATTTTGGATATTATAAAGATTTTAAATGCTCTATTTTGTTTATAATAAGTTTTACCACCACGAGGTGACCTTGTGATCGTAAGAGGTAACCTCCTTAGGTAAAACATCTTAGAGGTAATCAGGAAAAGAGTTAGGAAACCATCACGAAGCTATCGCGGTTAAGCCACGTAAATCTCAATCAAACACTCATCACCACTGGATAACCCGAATAAGAAAAACCTCAGTCTTTTTACCCTTTTGTTTGTTTATAGTAAGTTCCTAAATGTTTGTTTATAGTAAGTTCCTAAATGTTTGTAGTTGAACTGGTCATTGCTTCTTGGATGGAGACATCTAAAATGTTATTCTTGTTTCTAGTTAAGTCAAGTCTTTAGTCTACGAATTCCAAAAAAAAAAAAGTCTTTAGTCCACATTACTATTGTTATAATTTAATCAAAGGTCATGTACGTTAAACACTATATGCTATGAAAAACCTTTTAAGTAATTTCCTTCTTCACATTTGGTTTTCCATGAATTTGTGAACAATATATATATTCTCTTCATTTACTGCAAGCTTCAAATTGCTATTTAGCAAACTAGTTTTTGAGTACATAAGTTAAACTATAGAGATGGGTAGCATTTTTAGAAGTATATTACCCATTCGTTCTTCCAAAAAGGATGTCGATGATGATGAGTACAATGTCGAGTATTCGTTTGCCACAGAGTACACCGGTCCTCCGGTTTCTTATGCTATTCCTAAGGCAGTTCCTGTTGATGTTGGTGATATTTCAATCGCGTCTGTTGTGTCTACGCCTGCTAATTCTGGTAATTTATCGTTACCAGTTATTTATCCTCTTGTTAAGAGAGAGGGTAAGTTGTTTTCACCCAAGGAAAGTCGTTTTGGGTCGGGTTTGATAGATAATGATGCATACACACTTGGTTCGCCAGAAGGAGAGAAAAGTTCAGTTTCATTAGGATTTTCAGAGAGCCAAGAAAATTCTCAAGAATTTTCCATGAGCTCAGATGCTGATGGTTTAGACAACGATTGCCATGAGATTGAAGAGTTGCCGGAGGCTGCAAGTTATTATGACACAACTCACATGGTTACTTTTCGTGAACCGGAGTCAAGTGCTATTTTTCGCGAGGAAAGCAATTATAGTGAGCCGGGAATGATGCATCAAGAAAGGCCGCATGCTGACCCCAACGTCAAGAAATGGTTATGTCATCGTTGCTTTAAGGGAAATCGGTTCACTATTAAGGAAAGTTGCATTGTATGTGATGCAAAGTATTGTAGTAAATGTGTGTTGAGAGTAATGGGGTCAATGCAAGAAGGTAGAAAATGTATTACTTGTATTGGGTATCCGATTGAGGAGTCAAAACGTGCGCAATTAGGGAAATGCTCAAAGGTTCTTAAGCAAGTGCTCTCGGATTTTCAAGTTAAACAAGTAATGCTTTTTGAAAAATCGTGTCAAGTAAATCAAGCGCCGTATTGGCTTGTTATCGTGAATGACAAACCTCTTACTTTAGAAGAAGTGATTGAATTGCAAACGTGTGCCTACCCGCCAAAAAAACTTGTACCAGGAAGCTATTGGTATGATAAGTTGTCTGGTTTATGGGGAAAGGTGAGGTTTCATATCCGCTTTTGCTGTTTGCTAAATGACCCGTCTATAATCGTACATATCTCTGTTTTTTTTTGTGTGTGTGTTTAAACACGTAAATATACTCGTGATATTTGCATTCCCATTGATGTGTCTAGAGGTGGCCAAATGGGTAGGTTGTGTGGGTTGGGTAACATGTTAGGATGCATGTGAGTCATAATGGGTAATTGGTTCGGGCCAGGCTGACCCGAAACAATTTGTTGAATAAATTAACTTACGAGGGTTTATTCATTAAAAGTACACTTTAGAGGACATTTAAGCCTTTTAACACCTTTGATCCATTTCCTCTTGGTAATTTTTTTTTTTTTTTTACTTGTTGACTGTTAGAGATCAACGTATCGCGAATAGACCCATTCATAAGAAAAAGGGTTGAAGTTTCCATCTCATATAGAACAAGAGATCTATATCTTCTCAGAAATATTTTCCGGCAATAATATGTTACGGTTTTCAATGATGTTTAACACAAATTTTGTTTATTACAAACAGGAGGGGCATAAGCCTTGCCAGATTATTACTCCCGGAATGTCGATTGGTGGTACCATAATGGAAAATGCTAGCAATGGAAACACAAAAGTAAAAATCAACAATCGAGTGATCACTAAAGCGGAACTCTTTATGTTAAAGGTCAGTGTCGTTTAAACTCAAAAGTGACTACAGAATCTTTGGTCAATGTTTGACATTCTTGCGAATTATGCAGGTTGCCCGAATCAACCACAAAGGTGGTCCTGAATTTTGGGTAACCCACAATGGATCTTATCAGGAAGTGGGGCAGAACCAAAGGAAGGGTAAAATATGGGAAAAGGTGTGTAGTTTGTATATGTCATTACTTTCAATATATTTTTCAAATTCTGACTTGGACAAACTCACTTACCTTGTCTCGATAACTTTGATTTCAGCCGGGAATCAATCTGGCTTGTGCTCTCTTGTCTTTGCCGGTTCCACCCAAATCTTTTATCGCGTCTGAGGAAGAAATAGTTAACAATGGCAGTCAGTTTGGGCAGAAAAAAACCACTGATACAAAATCACTTACTAAAATACTTCTAGTTGGTAAAGATCAATCTGGTACAAGTGCCATCTATAAACAGGCCAAGATTCTTTACAAAGTTCCATTTTCTGAAGATGAGCGTCAACAACTGAAGTCTTTGATCCAGAGCAACTTGTATCGTTATATCAGTATTCTGCTCGAGGGTCTTCAAAAATTTGAAGAGGATTATTCAATTCAGAATGAAAGAAAACTAGATGATCAACCTGGCACTTCAGGTACATAGTGTAGATTTTATGGAGTCAGATATATTTTCATATTTACCATAAAATATTTCAATCTAAAGCTTTCGTTTGTTCAGCCGCAGGAGGTTTGGTCGATAAAGTTGAAGCAAACATTTATTCTTTAAGTACAAAACTGAAAAATTTCTCTGAATGGCTTCTTCAAGTTGTGAGATCTGGCAATCTGGATGTCGTTTTTCCAGCAGCAACTCGTGAGTATTCGGCACTAGTTGAAGAACTCTGGAAGGACAAAGCCTTTCAAGCAACTTATGCTAGACGGAATGAACTTCGTGCACTCCCAGTAGTTGCTGATTATTTCTTACCTAGGGTATGCACTCATAGATCTTATGATCGATATAAACATATTAACATGGTCTTGCTTGTTTAGTACAAGATTTCTAAATCAGTTATTTGGTTCGTGTGTAGGCTGCTGAAATTTCAAGTATGACTTATGAGCCTTCTGATCTAGATATTTTGTATGCTGATGGCATTACATCTTCTAATGGGCTTGCTTCAATGGAGTTCTCAGTTCCCTCTACGACATCGAATAGCTTCATGGAGGCCACTGAGCAGAGCAATACTTCGCTGCAAAGGTTAGGAAAAATATTACATGTTGAACTCTTAGCGTAGTGTCCACCCTCTGATACCCATAAACACAATGAATGAGGGGCATTATGGCCATTTTTGCCTTTTTGAACCTTTGATCAACCTCTAGCATAAATTGAGGCAACAACATGGGTGGGTTGGACTACTTATTAAAATGGGTTCGGTTTGAAACAGGTAAGTTTTGGGGCAGCTCCAGTCAAAATGAACATTTTTTGTTCATTTTTTTTTTTTTTTTTAATTTTAATAAATGATTAATGTGTTAAATAATGTAAAATTACAACAGTAATCCAAATTTTTGAATAAAGCCATTTAGGATGGTGTATGCCTACATAATACACTGTAGGTGAGTCTCAACCCATTTGACCCGTTTCTCTTTTAGTTAAAAAAAACAGCTATTTGACCCATTTGAGATAAGAAAAAAAAAATAAAATCTGAAACAGCCAATTTTTCAGTAAATGTGTTAAATTGCTATTCATTCATCTGTGACTCCTATTTAAATGTTGAGGGGTCGATCCAACTTGTTTCGACCTGTTCTAAAAGTAAACTGTCTTTCATCTCAACCAATTTAACCTGTAACCCAATCTGGTTTTTTGGGCCTTCTTTGTTTGAGGGTTGTTTGCATATTGCTGAACCATTCTAAACACGAACCATATCCTTGCAGGTATCAACTGATTCGAGTGAATTCAAGCAACCTAGGACACAACTGTAAATGGCTAGACATGTTTGAAGACATCGATCTCATCATTTACTGTGTTGACGTAACTTCCTACAATGAGTATGACACAGACAACAACTTAATTCTCAAGAACAAGATGCTAGAAAGCAAGAACACATTCGAAAAAATAGTCACCTATCCAAGATTCAAAAACAAAGCATTCCTTTTAATACTCAACAAGTTTGACCTGCTTGAAAACAAGATCAAAACGGCACCTCTTGCACAATGTGAATGGTTTCATGATTTCAAGCCGTTCATCACCAACCATACATATCGTGCTACAAGCTCAAAAAATAATACTAACAATAACAATACAGCATCCGTAGCGCAATATGGTTTTCAGTACATTGCTTCAAAGTTTAAGAAGCTGTTCAGTGAGTTGACTGGCCGAAAACTTTATGTTTCTCCTGTAACTGGGTTAGAAGGCGATAGTGTTGACGCAGCTATTAAGTATGGGAAGGAAGTTTTGATGTGGGTTGATGAAGAAAATAAACCCATTTCTAGTAACAATGAGTGGTCTACCGAAACTACAGAGACTACGACGGATGGACATCAGAAATAAGCCCGTTCGTTTATTTGTTAATTGTTATATATTTTGTCTTTAATAACCGTTATGTTGAGGAATAGGCAATGTGTAAATAACAAAAATAGACGAAGATTATAAATAAAATCACAGAGAGTTACATGGTTTTGATAAATATGGTTTACGTTAAATGCGCAAGAAACTGAGTAACAGCAGTTGTTATACATGCATTCTTAAACAATCTGGGCATAATTTTTTTTTCCATGGATTTTTAATTTTGCCCCCTCTTAGATTTTTTTCTGGTACCGCCCCTGGTTTCCTATATATACCACCCATGTAATCGGTTTTGAGTTAAGCTTCTGATTAATAATACGAGCAAGTTAGGCTAGTAAAACCTGCGTTTTTTCTGTTATTACTTTTCATCTACTACGTACCCGACACAAACATTTCAGAACGATTAGCACCAAATTAATTTCGATATGTAGTTCTCACTATATTATTTGACCTAAGCTAATGTTGATACTTTAAAAAACACATAATTATCACATAAGTTCCAATAATGTAACATATCTCTATGGCTCTATCCAATTAATAATGGAGTTCATTCTCAATATATCAATCATGCTTTACACTTTTTTGTCCTTTTTATTGATAATATAGAAAATGTATAAATAGTTATTAGGATATTTATTTGATTAATAATGGAGTTCATTCTCAATACATCAATCATGCTTTATTCACCTTTTTGTCCTTTTTATTGATAATACAGAAAATTTATAAATAGTTATTAGGCCATCTCCAATGACAGTTTGTTGACAGTTTATATATTGAAACCTCAGTTTGCTAGCATTGGGGTTTCAGTTTGCTTCTCAATTTGCTTGAAGGAAAATTGAAGGCACGGTTTGCTTGAAGGCAAATGTGGGTCAAGGTTTATATTTGAGTTCAGTATGTTGGGTTGGAGGTAAAATGAGTTCAGTATGTTGATTCAGTTTGCTGACGTGTTGCTGAGGTGACCGGTATGCTTGAGCAAACTGATGTTGCCATTGGAGATGGCCTTTAGGATATTTATTTGATTTGAGAAGAGATATTTAATCAAAGGGAATTAAATGAGACGGGGACCAACAAAATTGTACCACCTTGCGGTTGAGTTGTGGCCCATTCACGACGCCAATATTGAAAATAAAGTTGATATATATACCACCACCAATATTTGATGTATACGTTTATACGAGTAGGAAAGCTTCGTGCGTTGCTTATAGCCTGTTACATATATAACAATATGACAATAACGATAGTTTTCATAACTCGTGTATTAACTTTCCATACATATGTTTTCATAACTCGTGTATTAACTTTCCATACATATTGTCATATATCAACATAAGATATAACAATCATTTGCATAATTAATTGTATGAGTTAAAAACAAACAAATAAGACGTGTTAAGTTTATATAACTATTTATAGGAAGCAAAAAACAAACGGAAACGTTGCCAAAGTCATAGTTTTATACAATTAGTTGTAAAAAGCTATGAACAACTGAAAACATATCCAATAAAAAAATAAACTGACACCAAAGACTCAAAGAAAAAGAAAAAAAAACCAAACAAACAGTCTTCTAACATGTTAAAATGAATAGCCTGCTAAACTTCCTGATCTATTGTTCAATGATTACAGCCTTCTAGACTGCCTTGATATATAGTAATTAAATAAGCACACAAGTTCACTGTTCAAAGATGTTATATAGTAATTAAAAGCTAGCACATGACTTAATTTAAAGATGATTAGTAATTAAAAGCTAGCACATGACTTAATTTAATGAAAATATAAAATGAAATGATAATTCTCATATATCGTTATATATTTATTTATTTTTATTTTTATTTCTAATTTTATTTTTTGTTACGGTATGTACCTAAGCTTAGGTATGGAACCCTCACATTTTTGTTTTTTAATCCATAAAATTCATGGGGCCCAGGTTATTTATTTATTATACAA
>JAOEHQ010047865.1:0-10544 GCA_025447715.1 Asclepias incarnata | reverse complement strand
TTGCTAAAAATAGTCAAAACAGGGACCCCCATTGCTAGCATTCTTAAAAAGGGACCCCCTTGCTAAAACGTACAAACCACAGGGACCAATCTTACAATTAACTCAAAAAATAATTCAATTTGATTAGACTTTAGTTACCTTCCCATAAAAAATAAAATTAAAAAAAATAAAAAATTACCTTCCCCATAAATCACTATTCACTACTACCAAGCCTCTTCATCTCTTCTCCACCAAACTTCTCAAACACTCATCTCTGCAACGAAAAAATACAGGTATTATCAAATTCATTTGCTCTCCTTTTAAATTTTTCTTTCAATGGCATGAACATAAATACAAATTTGTACTACATTCCATTTGTGTACTGCATTTTCTTTCACCGGTAATTACCATAAACTCTATTTTGTACTACATTCAAAAAAAGAGATTAAAATGTGTGTTTTTTTTTCCTCCATCCCTACCTCCCACCTCCTCTTGACCACTAGACAAAGATTGATTATTGATTTTGATTGATTACTTAATTCTTGAACTTGGTTATAACTGAAAACTTGAACATAGATTATTTATTTATTTATTGATTTTGGACTTGGTTATTTGGTTACACAGACTTGAACATAGATTATCATTACTTGAAAACTTGAACATAGATGTGTTAAGGAATAAATAGTACAGGGACTTGTTGTGTCAATAGTTGTTACTAGTACAGGGATTTGTTTTGTCAAATTGTAAAAAGATGTACACACTCCCACCATGGTCGTTAGTCATCCCTAAATGAATGTAATATCATCCTTTTATCAACACACCATCATTTACATCAGTGTTTAAACTTTAGAGGCAATTTACCTTGATTGAGGTTAAATCGTTGAAGCCTGCTTTATTTGACCTCATCTCCATGTCATCACTGTCTGCATGCGTGTCAATTTGTAATAGTTGTTACTAGTACAGGGACTAGTACTGGGTTAGTCGTTATAAGGCGGGATATTCAGTTGTAATTGGTATCAATGAAATGAAATGAACTCTCCTTTTGATTCTTGTTCCTTCTTTTATTGTAACAAATTGATTTAAAAACTGAACTTGCTTACTTGATTTTGATTTTAATTTTGATTACTTGATTCTTAAGCATGGAGCATAGATTCTTGATTTGTGAATTGAAACATGGTTGCGTATTGTGAACTTAACTTGGGTACTTAAACATGGAACATTTAAATAGTATTAAGGTATAAGTGATTTACCATTTGTGAGATTTATAAACGTCATTAGTTTTTATTTAAGTTTTTGATTTAAAAAAAATCCATGTCTACTGTTAAAGGCCACATACGTAATGTCACCTCAATTAAATAAGTCTATGTCAGCTAAAATAATGATAGTCATATCATCATGGTCAAAATGGTTTGAAAACCGAATGGTCTATAAGGGACAATTTGACAACTTTTAATGACCAGTAGGGAATAAAGAAGTACAATAGTCTGGAAGGGACACCTAGAAAAGTTCGTAGGAGTTTTAGGCAAAAACTCTTCATATGGCATTCATAATTACTATTTTTATGATCAATTCAAGCTTTGGGTATCAATATATCAACAAATTTCATATGGAAGTTCTTGGAAATGGGAATAGCATCAGATACAAATGCATGAACATTGACCAGTTTTAGTATGTTGGTTTATAATATTTTCAATTTCCTCTTTTTTATTTTTTACAGAGGTTACTGAAAAAATTATTTACCCCAAACTCCCAAAGAAAGATTTACATGCAAGTTTTCCTTCATCTGATTTAAGTCCTTATAATTTGAGTCCATACCATATTAATATAAATGTTTTTTTTATTTTTTATTTTTTTTGAGATCAATATATGAGTTCTTGGGTTGCTAAAAATATACGTCTTCTGTGATTTGCAGAAGCAGGTGCAACTATACCGACATCCTAATATGAGACGAAGTGAATTCTCAAGCAACAAAAATGCCACGATTGAAGAAAAGTTATAGGGGAACATCCAGTGGCAGTGACTCTGGTTTTGAAGTTAACTCTGAATCCGAAGTTAACTCTCAATTGTTCGAAGAACTTGTCACAGTTCTTAATGATTTGCATACCCACAATGGTTTGACTACTGAAAGTTTAATAAAAATTTCGACTTACTTTCAAAAACCGTCAAACTCTATGTTAGCTAAAATCTTTTTGAGGAAGGTATCACCGCTCCAGCAGCTCAAGTTTATAGACGAGCTTATTTTTTTAGAACGGATATATAGACAGCCAGTGACGGATCCAGGAATTTTTTTTTCCTGGTTCATATCTGGATCTATCACTCCAAAACTAGTGGTTCGTTAAAAAATCTCTATTATACGTACCACTACGGTTCGGAAGTTACCTGGTTCGTTTGAACCGGTATCCACTAATGTAGATCCGTCCCTGTAGACAGCTTCTTTAAGTTCTTTGTCTTTTGCTCCCAAGGGTATCTTTTGTTTGGAGTTATTGATCAAGGTGGTCCATCGGGCATTGATGAAGACTTGTCTGATGCAAATTTAGGGCTTATTTTTGAGGAAGAAACGGATTTTAATGGTGGTATTTTAGGGTTTTATTGTTAATGACTTATGTTAATTTCTTTAATGGTTAATGAATTATTGTTTTTGTTAATGGTTTGTCACTCTGAACTGTTTCGTACACTTGCAGTAACACTAAAAGTATGTGTGTATATATCTACCTATATTATAAGAAGAACACTCTTTTTAGTGTGGATGAGCTAGAAAATGCCACGTTAGCATGAATAATCCCACACTCTTACATGATTGTATTTGAGTTCATATCGATCACCAATATTTTTTACAGGTTAAAGTTTTGATTTTTATTTCCATGGAATCTTTAGATTTCTGAATGTGGCAATGGTATGTTGTAGAAGACCTCAATCTTCATTCAATTTGGCAGGAATATTAGTAATATTCAAACCTACTACTCCTCCATGTGCACATATGTCATATGGCTGTAATTGCTTCATAATGTCATTTGTTCATTTTTAAGTTTATTTTTTTTTGCTAGATCTGTATCCCTTAATTGTTAATAATGTTACAGAGGTAAAAAGAGGCTGGACTGGACACAATTGTTTTGGCCAGAGCTGAATATGGAAGTGGCAGTTCCCATGACTGGACAGTTCTTTTTACTAATTGTTTGGATTTGTAGTTTTATTGTTGTTGCTGCTGTTGTTGTGATATTTGCATATTTTGATTTGAGAGGTGATATTCGTACCATCATATTTTATAGATGTACCATACTGTACAGATTATACAATTGACTGTACAAGCCATTAATTCACATTTATGGTAGATCCATCAAAAGTAATGGTACAAATATCACCTCCCTTTTGATTTAGCTTCATAATTTTGGTTTCTTTTATGGTTAGGTTGTAAATAATTAGTGATGGCGGTGGTGTATATTTAAAAAAGAAAAAAGAAAGAAGATGATGATAATCGTTCATCAGAGTTAGAAGTATAACCTTATGAGTTTTATGCGGTATGCGTTTTAGGTACCAAGACGGTACATGGGATGAGAGGGTTTTCACCTATTTACCATTTTTTAACTTTATAAATTTTATCTTTTCATAATTTGACTTTAAAACCATCTGCATATGCAGTTAACAAGGTTGTAATGGTGTATGATATACTGGAGAGATCAAGTAGGTATTAGACGTTTTTTATTATTTAATTTTTTTTATAATCGATCTACAGCTATTTTGAGGTAGTTATTCAAAAGTATATTTATAAATTGTAATTTTAATTGTAAGTTACTACAAGATCAAACTACGTGTTGTTAATGCTATTAAGTTTTAAGTAAACTAATATATATATATAGGGAAATGATATATTATGAACCCTTAAAAGGTCAGGAACCTTTTGGAACTTTTTTAAAATTAAAATTAAAAGGATATTTTAGTAAAATCATTTATCATTTACTATATAATTGCTTACATATGTTCATATGACTATCTATGTACATTTGATCACCAACTATCCCATGAAACATTTATTTTCAAAATACTTGCATACATATGCTCGACTTGCATACATATGCTCATAGCACTATACTTGCATACATATGCTCATAGAATCCATTTTTCACATCATTGTAAAACGGATAAAGATCCATATCTCCACATAATTGTAAAATCCAAAATTGTATACTCAGAATCAGACCTCCTACCAAGGAGCATTCCAGCGAGGCGGTGGTTTTCAGAACCGCAATTCAGGTACAACTTACTCCCCTGCTTTTAATTCTAACTATTCTGGCAATTCAGGTAACAGGTGGAGCAAGGGCAATCAGGAGAGTCGGCCATATCAACAGAAGGAGACTTTAGACTCATCAGGGGGATGTTCAAATTCAGACCTTATGAACATGATGAAGACCTTCATTGATCAACAAGATCAAAAGACTGCAAAGTTGAGTGCTGATAGCAAAAGGATGAGTGAAAACATGGATGGGATCACCACTAGGATGGAGGGAATTAGTCACAAGATGGACACCAGCTTTAAGAATCAACAAGCCTCTATCTCGGATTTGGAAAGGAGGATTGACCGGTTGGGTAATAATAATCATGCACCGGGTGCATTGCCTAGCAACACGCAACCTAATCCCAAGCCACCGGTTCAGAACCAGAAGTACACTCCTCCCAATTCCCGTAATGAGCATGTGAATGCTATCTCCACTCGATCTGGCAAGGTATATAATTCTCCAACTCTTGCTACTAACCCAAGTGTGCAGGTACATGAAGATGAGGAAGCTGAAGAACAAGTTGATGAAGAGATAGAGATGGAATCTGAACCAGCCGTGAAGACTCCGGTTGTTCCATCTAAACCGGTTATCGAGCCGATCGTCAGAGCCTACCAACCGAAGGTCCCTTTTCCTCAACGATTAAGGAAAGAAAAGCTGAAGGAACAGTATAACAAATTCTTTGATATGATTAAATCTGTTTACATTAATGTTCCTTTAGTTGATTTGATTTCAGGGATGCCCAACTATGCCAAGTTCATTAAGGAACTTGTGACAGATAAGAAGAAGTTGGATGAGGTGAAAGCTACCTTTTTGAATGCACAGTGCTCAGCGGTAGTTCAGAATCAGATTCCTCCTAAGTTGGAAGATCCAGGGAGTTTTCTGATTACTTGTTCTATTGATAGAAAGTTTACTTGTGATGCCTTAGCGGATTTAGGGGCAAGCATCAATTTGATGCCTTATTCTGTTTACACTAAACTTTCTTTAGGTGCACTTAAGCCGACTAGGATGAGCATTAGGCTCGCTGACCACTCTTTTCAGTACCCCATGGGGGTTGCTGAAACTATGCAAGTTCAAGTTGGTCACTTTATTTTTCCTGTTGATTTTGTTATTCTAGAAATGCAAGAAGACACGAAGGTCCCATTGATTCTAGGCCGTCCATTCCATTACACCGCGAACGCTGTTGTTCGGGTTAAGGACAAGGAAATTTCCTTGGGGATCGGCGATGATAGAGTAATGTTTAATGTTGATAAAGCTTTAAAGCATCCTTACTCATGCGATGATACTTGTTTTCGCGTAGATGTTATTGAAGATGAGCTGGAACTGGAGATGCTTGAGCTTATGGGATCTATGGAAACAGGAGATGCTGAGTTGGCTAGTGGTGATATTGGAGAGTTAACAGGTGAAAGATTGGAAGAGTTGATGGCTTTGAGTGCTGAAGAGACAACTGAGGAGGATGCATGCTATGAGGAGATAAAGGAAGAAAATAGCATAAAGATCAAGACTTCTGTGGAAAATCCTCCAACAGATTTGGAACTCAAGCCACTACCTGAGCATTTGGAGTATGCTTATTTGGAAGGTACATCTCTTCTCCCGGTTGTTATTTCATCGTCACTTTCTGATGATGAAAAGAGTAAGTTATTGAAAGTCCTTAAGGCCCATAAAAAGGCCTTTGCTTGGAAGACCTCGGACATACCCGGGATTAGCCCTGATTATTGTAAACATAAGATTAATTTGCTTGATGAAGTAAAACCTGTCGTTCAACGACAGAGGAGGCTAAACCCAAACATGAAAGAGGTAGTTTTATTTGTTAAGAGATTATGATTGTTTTATTTGTTCTACTTTAATACTTGTTTTATTTTAACTAGAACCTATATATATATATATATATATATATGTTAACCTTATTTTTAAAACTTTTTTTTGGTAAGAAATTATAAGTTAATAACATATATAATTTTTTTTAATGGCAAAGATGAAATATTATTAAGAAAAAAAGATCAAATAGCAAGATGCTAGAGGACCTAGATATAGTTAACGAAATTTGTGTTAATTTTTTTAAAAAACTTTATTTTTTATGTTTTAAGTTTATATAAGTTGGATGCATTATATTGCTTAAAAAAGAAGTAGGATATCTAGACATTAAAAAAAAAGAAGTTTGGACACCTTTTATTACTAAAACAAAAAAGTTGAATACCTAAAATTTAAAAATAAAAAAACTTTGATACTTTTTGTGCAATTTGTCCTATGTTTTTTTAGAATTTTATTATTACACTAAATATGCTTGTTTTATCTATGTATTATGAACCATTTTTTTTTTTTGAACGGCAACGGGACGGCTAGCCGGAACATCCATTCGGGCAGTCAGACACTAACGACCGATGCACGTTTTCTGGGAACCACGGGGGAGGAAAACCTCCTAATAATCCGCCTGAAGACACGACAATTAATTAGGAGTAAACATTTGCCCCCTCCAGGATTCGAACTCGGGTCTCTGGGAACAAACCCCTTCATGGGGGGATTTGGGATACCGCTGGGGTTTTAGCCCATTGGTATTTTCAAATAATAATATCACAATTTTTCAGAGGATTATCTATATTTAATTTTACACTATCATTATATACAAAGATATAACATCTATATCCTATTAACAATCTTCGATACAAAACATTTTTTTTAATAATAATATTATCATATTTCAATATGTCTTAATTATAACTACTAATTATGGTATTATGAAAACTTATGTTGATCCCGCATATTACGCGGGAAAATAAGTTATATTTACATTACATTATTTTAAACACATTAGGCGTTTTCCTTTTACTCCGTAATTTTTATAGCGTAGTCCATTACAAATTCTGAAAAATTATCTAGATTTATCATACACTGATGCATGTAATAAAACTTGCTAAAAGTTTAAATGATATGATTCAACGAGCAGACAAATTAATAATCGAGTTTCTGCAAATTTGGTGTCTTGGTGGTACGTTTTCCAAAATTCTTCCATGATTTGTAAAACCATCGAAGTTTGCTGTTCTTTCATGTTAACAAGAAGCGCGGCTTGCAGGAGGCCATAGCCCGACGACGCCAGCTACCCCGCCCTATTCCCTTCGGTCTTAATCTTCAACAAGTGATGCATGTAACCAATCATTTATGTGTCCCGTGGCATTAATATTAATATTAATATTATTATTAACTTTGGAAGTCGAGTTCATCAAAATTGATAAACAAGGTTAGATTAACAAGTAACTTCTTGGAAATTATACAATTAGACCTTCCAAGTATGTGGGTTCGAGTGTGGTAACGAGTGTAGCATGACTTCGAGGACCGCATACTGTCTTTTTGGATGTTATTGTGGCCATCTAACTACTAATTCGCCATTCAAAAAAGAAAAAAACCTTCCAAGTATGTAGTTACCACATTACATTTAGTGGGAATATTTTCAAGTGTGTCTAACTCTTTAAAAAATACGAACTCTCTTTACTTGTAAGGTAGTTTTACCTCTCCTACTTATAGATTATCACTCTTTACTCCTAAGAAAATTTTTGATCAGTTTAAATTTATGTTATGACAAATCTAGAACTTGTGATCCATAATTAACAAATATCGGATATATCACAAATATACATATTTTATTAGTAAAGAAGTGCGATTTTTTTTTATTAAAAATCCAAAAAAAATAATAAGTAAAAATAAAAAATGATTACCAACTCAATATCGATCCCTACCGACCAATCCCTTTCTAGCTATTTGAGATTTTGACTTTGGAGGTAACAATATATTGCTATCATATATACTACGTACGTTTGGATCGGACATGGGAATACAAATATAGGATCGAGTAGTGTGTGTGGTTTTACGCATGAGAATCTGGTGATGATGAAGGGTGGTGGGATTGCACTTTTAGTTTTTTAGGTGGCTACCTAGCTACTGCCTTTGCTATACTTCTTGTGATGAGGCTCAGCCGGCCACAATGGTTAAGTGGTTGTATTAGCTGGACTAGAATCGTGACACCATCACATGCCTGTCACATGTCATTCCTTCTTCTTATTTGTCTTTTCAAGTCTGTACAAGAATTCCAATTCTAAACTACCAATATGTGAAAAAACATGCAAAACTTACAAAAGTCTCTTAAATTGCTTTCCCGTGAATTCAAAATTCTATTTGAGAAAATCCAAACAGAAAAAGCTTATACACAAAAGCTTGCACAGTGTACCCAAAGCCGTTTCTGACGATTTATGAAACTGGGACTAGCCGGAAAAAAACCCATTAGCTAGCCGCAACGAATTAAAATTACAAAGTCATGCTATTAAAATAACATATCGTAATAACTAACCGAAGATTCGTGAAGTTCTTCTAGCATTCTTCGTAACAAATTGATCGATCAACTCTTGATAGTACGTCTATATTATTTAAAATACATATAAAAGTAAACAAATTAATAAAAACAAAACCTAAAGCCTAAAAAATATTTAAAGATATGAGTTTAACAAATACGCAATAACAATGAACAATATATAGATTTAGAAGACTATATATATATATATATATATATTTATTGTACTCATGAGTGTTTTACTCGTTTTGCGAGCATATTAATCCCAATAGCTGACTCGCTTTGCGATCCCAAAAAACTAAAAAAAAATTGCTTGCTCCCAATAAAGAAAACAAAAGTACTCTTTTATTTGATTTTTCTTAGATAGTTACATTATTTATTAAATATATATAGCTTGGTTACAATAAAAAGATACAGTAATTTAATATATTTTCGTTCATTGTTAGTAACTTTTTAGTGGGTTAAGTTACATGATTTTATTTATAAATGATTGATGGGTTTTAACATGTTTAATGGACTTAGTCAATTACATATATAAATATATAAAAACTTTAAAAATCGGGCCCTTAAAAATCTAGTCTCGGACAGTCGTCCGACTTGCCCTATATTTAGGTCGGCCTTGAGTGTACTGAGTTAAGTGCACCTGAGTGGATACCACCACATAGAATCCCACATAAGCGGTGGCAGATAGGTACTTGATCTATGACCAAGTGGTTAACTAACTACCACTAAAGTAACCTAATGGTCAGATGTCGTGTTTTCTCACAAGAAATCTCACGTTCGAAAATTTTATAAGTATACATTTTGAAGGTGGCCAGAGAAATGGTTAAAAACGATCACGGGATACCCAGTCGTAGTTAGGCCAATAAGTAACCGGTTATAAAAATAAGTAAGCTTTTTTTTCTTTCTCTAAGTTCAAGGCAAATATCTTTTCTTAAATTAATTAAAATCAAATAAAGGCTATAATATATATATATATATATATATATATATACACACACACTAGAGAGGTACCCGCGTGATGCGACAGTGATGGTGGCGGCGGTGGTGTGGTGGCGGAGACAGGGTGGTGGTGGTGGCGGCGGTGGTGGCAAGTAGTGTAGGTTATTGATGTAAAGGTAATTGATGTAACATGAGGTAGTGTAGTTATTTTAGAAGTTAAGAGATAGATGTTATAAATTAATTTATTAAGGGTATTTTTGGTAGACCATGTGTTTTAGTTGTTATGAGTGTTGATAGATTAGGTGTATTTTAGGGAGATCAAAGTTGTAATTTGAGAAGGGGGAAATGCTTTATAAAGAAGTATATATATATATACACATACTAGACTCATGGCCGCACGATGCAGCGGAGATGGTGGTAGCGGCGACGGTGTGGTGGTGGCGGCGAGTAGTGTAAGTTATTGATGTAAAGGTAATTGATGTAAGAAGAAATAGTTTAATTATTTTAGGAGTTGAGAGATAGATGTTATAAATTATTTCATTAAATGTATTTTTGGTAGACTATGAATGTTAGTTGGTAGGTGTATTGAATGTAGAAGGGTAATTTAGGTAAATCAACTATGTACTTTGAGAAAAGAAAAGGGGGATTTGGGGGGGGGGGTCGATATTTTATATAGTAGTATAGATATTTATATATAATAGGTAAAGCAGCTGGATTAAATATTTTTTGTTAGTAATGTTGATTGATTTTTAATAGTGGTTGTCACAGCTTGGTAGGTGGTGCAATAAAAGATAATGTTTCGGTGAATTAAAACATTGTATTATTGGTTTTACTAGACGAATGCCCGCGCGATGCGGCGGTGATGGTGGTGGCGGCGACGGTGGTAGTGGCAGGGACAGGTGGTGGTGGTGGCGACTGGTGGTTGGGATGACGGCAGGCTATTGATGTAAAAAGGGGTAGTGTAGTTATTTTAGGAGTTAAGGGATAGATGTTGTAAATTAATTTCATTAAGGGTA
>JAOEHQ010047863.1:0-10545 GCA_025447715.1 Asclepias incarnata | reverse complement strand
ATATAATATATATATATATACAATATATATATATATATTATAATGAATGACGTCTAGGTGTATATGTGTGTGACCCCATAGGCTCACGTATATTTCAGACATATATTTATTTGTGATATGAATATATCCCAACACACAAAACAAATGATCAACATACATATCAACTCCAACTACACTAGCAGAGCACTTGGGAAAATGTTTGAACAAGAATCCGCAACAAAGTTGAAGAAGTCGCTGATCACCGCCAACTGGTTCTTCGGAAGAACCAAAGGTTAAGTCAGAAGATAACTTAATTCTTCAATTTTAATTGTTATCTTGTTCATTGTTGTTATTATGTAAGAGAAGCTTCGACTCATTTCCAAATAACCTTGCAATAATTATAAATAATTAAGGGGAAGGGGGTGATTGTTGGGATATAAATCTTATCGTCAATTAATTATAATTGTATTATTTAATACACCGTATATATTTGGTGATTACATTGCTTGATTCTGTTTATCCACCAGGCCGGCTTCAAGTGACTCGAAGAAGATCTAGAAGTCCTAACGAGACCTGCTAAATTGGAGATCAACAACATGTCGGGAAGACAGAACAAAGCACCAAGTGCAAATGATATTTTGAGACCAAACATCCATACTCCTTGATCCATCCAAAATCCATCGGCTACATTTCCATACTCCTTGCTTTATTTTGAGCAGGAAAAGTTGAAACGGGGGACATGATCATTTAATGTGATTGACAGTTGCATTGAGCCGCAAGTACAAAACCCGTCCATTGGAGGAACGGATCATCAAGAGACAAAGATATTTTGAGACCAGACAAAATATTTTTTCTCTTTCACAAGATCATGACACGTGGAAAGACATTAGAGTTCAACCAAAAAAATACCATCTATTAATAGAGAGTAATGTCTTCGGTGCTAGGTATGCACAGCTGCTAACCACAAAGTTTCTTAAATGTGCTTTCATCCCTTCATCTATTATTTTTATCATTCAATTAGATATAGATTAAGCATTTGATTCCATAAAACTTAATTTCTATTGTAAATTTTATAATTTTTTAATTCATATCAATAAAGAATTATCCATTGAAAAGACTAAAATTGTGTTGCATTTCAATATGTTGACTTACTTATTGTTAAGTTTTAATCAACAAATTCGGGACCAACAATAAATCAGAACAATAACAATGTCATCACCGAACTATATACGATGAATTATATGAGTACAATTCTAATTAATTGACTATAGTATTTATATCCCAACAGTATCAAATATACAAATTAAATCCCCACAAAAATGGTGGGTATTGTACATCATTTTAGGTCACGTACAATTCTTTTTCTCTGATGATAGTATTTATATCCCAACAGTATGAAGTATACAAATTAAATCCCCACTAAAATGGTGAGTTTTATACAACATTTTAGGTCACAGTTTTTTTCTATCTATCTCTCTTCTTATGTCTTTCATTTTATATTTCTAAATTATTATTTTAATCGATAAACTATATGATTTATTTAAATATTCATTTATATTTGTCTATCTTACTATTTTTATCAAACATATACTCGATACTACTCCACTAATTTACAAATCATAAGTATTCTAAGACAAAAAAGAGGGAGATATATTAGTATCATATCTTTTAATAAATCTACTACACTCATATATTTTTTACTTGTACAGTCTGTTATATCATTTATATAGTGTAAAAAATTAATCAAAAACTACAATACGAATATCAATTTCCAAAAAAATAATAGAATGATAACTAACAGAAATAAACATAGGGCCAATGAGTTATTGACACAATGGATGGAAATATATGAGATTGACAAGTGAGAGTGAAGAAGGGTGTGGGGGTCTAACACTTCACATGGTCCGTCCATCCATCAAGAACACAGTAATAAATGTGTACACAGAAGAATGCATGCAGGACCTCTTTTGGCAGAACCCAAAAGATAGATGTGCGAGCCACCTCCCCCACCACACCCTTTGCTTTTAAATCATTTTGTAATCGATTGCTTTATGATTGACGTACTGCTTTTTAGAGAGAGAAAGAGAGCTGCCTTGTAGAGAGAGAGAGTGAAGGAGAAGAAAGAAAGCTTTTAAAAAAGCTACCCTTTACATCAAAGGGTAGTAAAAAGACAGTCTGTGTAGAGAGAGAGAGACAGAGGAGAGAGAATATTAGGATATGTATTGTCATTTTCTATAATCACAAGGTCATGATGGATTTATGATGAGTATGTTATCTCATTGTTGTAAGTATATGGGAATAGAATGGTGGTTTCTTTCAAGCATTTACCATTTATTGTGTACTCGATCCCAACATTTAACTCTGTTATTGACTGTCAACTGACATGTACACAAAACTGTAAAATATATTAAAACAAAAAACGATTTTGAAAATGGGTATTTATTTTAACCTCTTTTTTCTTATATATATATATATACCCTTTAGTATGTAATAAATAGTTGTACATTATGCACTGTTTATCGTACAGTAAAAGGTATATTTAAAAAAAAGAGGTGAAAATAGAAGCCTCTTTTAAAAACATATATACATTTCATCCATCATCTATCATCTACAATATAATAGTCCATACTTTCTATCTATTCCATTTTTTTCTTTTTAAATTTATCATTTTGTATCGATTTAATCATTATTTTCTAATAAAGTTGTTATAATGAAACTAAAAAAGTAATGTAATTAAAGAGAACATACTTGTAATATGATTCATATGTTTATTTTTAAATAGTTAGTTAGGGAGGTTGGAGTGGCACTCGGGTAAGGAGTGAAGGTAATGAATCCGTAGTGCAACACCACTGTCACCTAAACTACCCGCATGAAAGTTGATGGAATGAAGGTAGTGAAGTCGATTCTCAATCTAGGTCCAAGAGTTTTTTCAAAGTCTCATAGACACAGGCTATTTCTATCATTAATTTTTTAAAATAAACAAGCTCAAGGATTTTTTATTAGCATTTAATAAATAAAAAGTTATATATATATATATATATATATATATATTTAAAAGTAAAGGACCGTTGGAGGGAATGGGACCGGCTTGGTAGCTCCACTCCACCCTCCTTGGCCGGGAGTTTATGTACTTATGTAATACATGCTAAATTACCAAGGTATCTACATGCTTGACAATATTTATAATACATTATAAATAGTTTATGACTTTTTATTTATAGTTTATCTAACATTAATTTCAAGGGTTGAAAAAGTTTAAATTACCCTCACAGCTTAACACCTAATAAAAACTTATCGTAAATTACCAAGGTATCTATATGCTTCACAATATTTATAATACAACTTATTATGTTTTTCAATTGAGTGATAGCTTAGTGGCCAGGGCTTCACCGCCCGGAGGGGATGTTGGCTTGGAGGTCATGGGATCGAATCTTGATTCCCCATTGACCTCGGGCATTTACCTCTTGATCGAAAAAAATGGTTCCTAAGTCTCCCAGGGGGAACCATCGTGGGAACGAGTTACACACCCGGCTTTGCTGGGGGTGCGTGGATTCGTGTTGCGTGCATACTGCCCAATTGGATGTCACTGCATTGCGCTCGATGATCTAACTTCTAACTCGCCGTTAAAAAAAAAAAAAAAAAAAAGGTGATGTTGAGTAACATAATTTTTTACTACCCAACTTATATTGTATTGAATGAATAAAATTTGCCTCGAGGGACTTCAAGTATTCTTGAGAATTCGAAGATATTTCAATATATTAAAAATAAACTAGAAGTTTAGACATCAAGGTGGCTGTAGTTTAGTGGTAAGAATTCCACGTTGTGGCCGTGGAGACCTGGGCTCGAATCCCAGCAGCCACACTATACTCTTTTTTATTTTATTTTTTATCCTAATTGCACAAAAGTCATTCTGAAATCTCCAAAAGTTACTAATGAAGAATATGTTTTATAGTTTATAGCCATCCCAACAAGTTCATCCAAGACAAGAAGACATGCCCCAACATCAAGTCTTTTTTCTTTAACTCTTTACAAGCCTGGATTTCAAGTTATCCGCTTTTGGCCTTTCAAATCCAGTCGTATGCATTGTTAGGGCTGGAACGATCTATTATTGCCTTCAGTCTTTTTCTTTCTTTCCGCTTTTCTAAATTATGAAGAGACCTAAAAAAGTTATATCAAAAATAGTTGCAACCTATAACCATGTGACATAAGATATAACTAATGCGCTAGTATTTAAATTAAAAGAATGTTAATACTACCAAACATATTATGTTGCAAAAATGTAACAGTTTATAAACACACAATTTACTGTAAACACTAAATAACAAAGTAAAAAATGGTGGAAGATAGATTTTAACGGAAATGTGCAATTATATTTTATATAATTATTTTGTTCTTATTGCAATTAGATTTTAACGGAAATGTGCAATTAGATTTTAACGGAAATGTCAAATATCTTCCTGATTGCATAGTGGATGCTCCAAGACATGTCCAAAATTCAAATAATAGGCCTTATGAATCCAGCTTGGCACTCAAAAACAAACTTTTAATTAAGAATATGTGCAACAACTAATGATTCATATTTTACTTATGACAAATTGACAATATGTATAAGGTAATTTAGATATGCATAAGTTGTGCACATTTGTTTGAAAAGATAAACTTCTCAAGATATCTGGTGGCATACATAAAAAGGACAGCATAATAACTAAGATCATCTAACAGGATATGCATTATTTACTCATATCTAAGTGAGGTAAGCCGGGACGACTTTCAGGATCAATTATTCCAGCAATAAGAGCAATCAATGCCCAGATCATGAGAATGCCGATCACAGCAGATCTCAATACCCTGTAACAATCTTCATTTACAACACCATACTCGTAATTTGGACCATATCCCTGAAGCCTCTCGGTGTTCTCTGTATCTGCATTTGACTCTCTGTTGCTCGTAAGTTCGTCGAATTGAGGAAGCTGCGGATGGGAATTGCTAAGCTTTACGCATTTTGTGCATGCACATTCTCCACCAAGATATGATGGGAATGTTTGGAGGTACTCTGAGAGGGCATTTTTGTACATCCGCCCTACTATTTTAAGCTTTTGTCGGGTTGTGGGTTTAAGAACCTAAAAAAGAACAATTTAGTAAGTAAATGTTTACAGGTTGATATTGGATTCAATTGTTCGATTTCATGATTGTGTAGGAAGATCAAAAAGATTGGATTATGTTCTTTCCATGTCCAATTAACAGATCAGATATCTTCATGACTTCATTCGTATCATCTTCTCATATCCATATCCAACAAATGTTAAATGAATGCATCAAAGTTGTGTATTTGGATATCCATATCTAATAATCCAAAATACATAAAGCAATTATAATTGTTGAAAGGAGATTAAAACCTCGAAAATAAACCACATGTTTCATTACAAATTGAACCATACTGAAAATAAGCTTGAGACTTGAGCATATATGGAGTGCATAGAGTATGAAGCTTACTTGAATGAAGGTCTGTGCAATAACTCTGCCAACTGAAGGAAGCCGAATAATAAACAAACAGCCTAGACGATTTGGATAGTTTTCTTGCAGAGTAGCTGCACAGGATCTAAGTAGTTGCATGGGGAATCGTATAGACAATCCTTCGCAATCCACCAATACCGTGACTTGAGGATTTTCAGCATCTATTAGATGTAGGATTCCGTGTTCTACTTGAGATACTGTGATGACAAACTGCTATCAAGATTAATTGCATCTAAAATATACATCATTTAGCACGGCAGATACAAATATGTACAAAATTTGAAAGAGATTAAATGATGCAGTTCATCTGAGCCCAAGAGTGGGCAGCAAGAGCAAAATAAGATGATCAAAAGTTAATTACTGAGTGGAAGTTTACAATATGATTACATGTACAAATAAATGCCAAAATGGGAAGAGCTATTCAAAAAGTTAAAAATATCTTAATATAATGTGAACATACCAATTGCTTGTGCAAAGCGAGGTCTTTCACTAGGTGGCAAGCTGATGCAAGCAACAAGACGAATGAAAAGACATGGACGATTCTTAACATCAAATCCATGCCAGAATACCATATTTGACCACATCTCAAGATCCTCTTCTGAGAGAAATCTGTAACTCTCCCTCCAACGTATTGACTTCTTGACTAAAGTGACTAAACACGAAAAATCACCGTTTGCGGCAGAATGGAACCTAGAAAGCTCATCTTCGTTTATCCTGCAACAAACATCAGTATGTCATGCTTTTCTGCAATTATGAACAAAATTTCAAAGGTAAATCCTCATTAAACGATGTAAGATGTGATGTCAGGACAGCGAAGCAGCGTGCTTATTCCGAAAGATCTTTTTTCTGCTCAAAAAAATATATTTTAGAGAGATTACTATCCCTTTTACACATTTGACTTTCAACTGTTTCATTTTTTTGTTGTTGAAAATCTTAAGTAGACAAGAAATAAGATGATCATTCTGCCATATAACTGGGAATTACTTAGCACAAATCCCGATATAAATTGTTGTGTTTGGTCTTATCTTTGTGTCAGCAGAAAATACTGAGCAGGTCAACTGATGTTAATCAACCTCTGGAAAGGAGAATTACATAAAAACCACCCAAACCAATAGCCAAAAACCGATCTCCAAAACTCTAATTACAGGCTTTTTATTGATAGTCAATGACAATGCTTCAGTATGATAATTTGAAACGAACAAGAAATAATATTTGAACTTTAATCAACGATTTGAATCTTAGAGAGTTTTATGGAAATAATCATATCTTACTGGTAGATCATGGTTTCACATGTTCCATTATATATTTAGATCTGCTGTATAAATTATCAAACAGATTTAATCTTGTTATTCACTTTGACTGCAATGACCATGTAATATATGTATATCTTGATTATACTGACTCACCTTTCTGATAAACGAAAACCCTGGTTGTCAAGCTCTCTATAAAGATCGAGCAACCAAGTTCTGCATGGTTGATGAGATGGAGCTTCACCATCGACCCTGCATGTACACAAAACAAATGCGAGCAGTTGATTGCGGGCTTGAGGGTTCGTATCTTAAAGAAGGAGAAAGAGGGGAAAAAAAGTACTCCAAATACCTCACATCAACAGTGGACTGTGAAGGAGGCAATTCGGGAAGTGATTCAGGATCAACATCGGAATCGCTTCTTCTATCTGAATTTTCTATGTCAGCTGAGTCGAGATTGTTTTGTCCTGACTGATCATAGAGAGCCGTGGCAATAGAGAGCACTAGCAATGGCCTTGACATTATCTAGAAGCAAAGAAAGCTATATCCATCAACTTATAATAACTTTGAAGAGAAATGCAGAAGACCTTTGAATGGGCCTAAAACCCAAATCCTGGGTGTAAAATGCAGATCATAGTAACTAAGATTCTGATACAAAGCAGTCAACAGATCCAAAAAAACATAAATATTCTAGCATCCTAATAGAATTCGAACTAGCTGCGGGAAGTATTTGCCCATGTTTGAGTTATATTTACAAGCTAAGGACAGTAGGAGTCTCAGGCTCCTAAATTTGAATATGAAAGATTCATGATTATCAAATTCGATTTCGAAGTGGCATATGCTATAGTGATTTTGTTCATTGCTAATACTTGGCTTATGGTCCCAAAAACACCTATAGCGTGATCTTACACAATAATTGAAGTTAGAAATATCTCTATTAATCGATGAGTTACTACTTATAATTAAAATGGAATCGAGGTGATCTTCCAGTCATCAAAACTAAGGGGAAATAACTGCTGTTAAAAAAAAAAAAAAAACTGAGGAGGATATGGTATGTTTATGCAACTCATACACGACAGTTAGATATCAATGTTCATAATGAAGATGTGTGACATATCAGTATACACTTTAGTCTGTGAAGTGACAGAGACGAACCTGTGCTCCTTTAATCAAATTCCTGAAAGGAACCCATCTTTGGAGCCACTTAAACGGTGGATAGCAGAAAACTTGTAAAGCCTGCAGACCAGACCATGCAAAAGGGCACTTGGCTTTTGACAATCTCCTTACCATCTCCAATGCACCAACTTTCAGTATAAACAATGCCATATCATTCGCAGGTAGCTTTCTGATTTTCATATTGTTAAATAAAGGTATTTGCTTTGAGGATGCGTGGGAAAGAAGCTTGGAGCCAGAAGCAACCAAAGTTAATTTGGAATCCTTTCTGCTGGTCATGGATTGTGCTGCTTCATAGCTCGTGGAAGGAACATGATTATGAAATGAGTCTCCCATTTTTATAGATAAATCTTGTAACTCATGAAATCATGCGAACAATATTTCTAGGAAAGAACGCCTATCTTCTGACCACAAGAATTATTTTCAACCTGCCAAGATTCATCTTCAAAGAGTGAATGTGCCAAATAGATTGCATCTTCTTATGCAATTGTCTTGTACTCTTGTTGCTAATGCAACATTAAAATAAAATCCCGTGGTTATAAATCTGCAAGCACATAAATGAGCATTATTGTTATGTGTAATGATGATCTGAACGATAACTTTGAGCAGATGTTTTGAAGACACAATACTTATGCGGCATAAATAACTACAGCAATTATGGTTTCCAGTTTAAAACAATTTTTAGCACTTAAAACAATATCGAACTGAACATGCATTTCGCTCACTTATGGTACAATAATTCTTTACTAATAGGAGGAGTTCTTATTCTTAGTGTACACTTTGTGAACTTAAGTATTACCATAAAAGTCAACCTTTAAAGCCACCCATCAATTTTTTTCATAATATAGATATGTAGACCTTCTACAATTTAAACTTTAAAATGTAAACCAGTTTAATATGAGCAATAAACATGGTTCAAGAGAATGGTTGTAACGTACACGCACAACGCACATTTTAAGGACTCCTTAGAGTGCGTCGGCAAGAAAAGAATGCTTAGACCTTTTACAAGAAAGATTGTAAACTAGTTTAATACGAGATGTAAAACACTAAAACCCACTGAAAAGGGAAAGAGAATACTAATTCAACTCTATTGTATAGAAATAGAAGATTATTCATGCATGTATGCGAAAACATACACGGGCATATTAAGAATAGAAAAACCATAAATATAACAAGTTCTCGAAGCTTCGTCACGTTATAGGATATCTCGACAAGGTCCATTTCCATATTTTGTAGTAGTTCCATTCTCTATCAATACATTAATTAATACAGCTAAACCTAAGAAGATCTTACATTGATCTTCTACATGCACTATTTTTTAGTCAGATGTCAAGTCCTCCATATGTTAAAAATTAACGATCGTTCTAACTTCTAAATGCAATTCTCCTCTCTTCACTCATACCTGAGGAAATTGAATAGAATCCCACTCGAGACTCAATTTCTTGACTTATAGACATATAATAAACCGATCCTACATAAACTCGGCCATCATCTCCAACACCTACTTCTCTACTAATAGTTGAGATCTTAAATACGAAAAGGCAATCTACTAAACTCGAAAAAACTAGCTTAGCTAATCTGTATCTACTAAACTCAAATTCCTTAAAAGAAACTATTCCAATGATGGTTTATATCCCATTTTAAGATTCTAAGTCTAACACCTCGCCACCTCATCATTCTTTATATCCATGTTACCAAACACCTCTATTCCACTCTCTTACACCACCAACCACCGGAATATGACTTATATGATAAACAAACCACGACTATTATAGTATTATATTATACATAGCAATAGCAATAAGAAAGAAAACTTTAAATCAATAACAACGATACCTAATCCCGTCACTTTAAAGCAAAATCGTGAACATTCATAGGTAACAGTCAAAAACACAGAGAGTATTAATTTAAATAATAATAATATATATATATATATATATGATTTGGAATTTTTCATTTTACACAATTCGGTTTAACAATACCTGGAACTGGAATGGCTAAATAACACGAATCCTTCATCGGATCAGAGGATATATATATATATATATATATATGGTAATCAGTTTGTTTGCTTGGTTATGTGTGAGAAACAGAGAGAGATCCAACAACCTAGAATATGTTTTGTTTTGTTTTGGTTTGTTTTTGTTTGGTTTGTGTGTGTTTTTCGTGCTGTGTCTTAGTAAAGACGTCCACGTCAGTTGAAGTTCATACTTTGACTTTCATCTCTCTTTTATTATTCTTGTCCTTCTTCTTTGAATAAGGTATTTTTATTTTTGTTTATATTAAAATCAATGTTTTAAAAACCGGACCGGACCGGCTGGTTCGACAGATCGGACAGGTGCGCCATGAGGCCTTAGGCATAGGGTAAAGTGGACGACCGCACAAAGCCTGATTTTTTAGGAGGCCGGATTTTAAAATTATATATATACATATATATGTAAATTTTATATTTATTTATATATCTATACTACCTTATAAAGCATTTACATAGTGTCTTAAATTTTAAATTTTTTAAACATTACAATTTTTAACTTATTATTTAATGTTTATGTTATAATTTATATATATATATATATATATATATATCAATAACAAAAAATATAATTTTTTATATACATGTGTTATACAATTC